>JAHPZR010025520.1:7500-12500 GCA_019787425.1 Platygyra sinensis
TAAAAAGTCACAATATAAATATACCGGTAACTAAAATTGTTGTTATCATGACAAAGTTACTTGGATTAATACTTGTTAACTTCACCTTGGGATGTGACAATAATGGAGGTGATAGTTGGGTATCTTAACTCATTTCCACTTATGTCCCACTATAATGCTCTGACATGTGCAAATTTTTATCTTTCCTCTTATCTGCCCCACCATTAAGCCCTGGTAAAATGGTGTGCAATGGTTAATGATAGTTTGACACTCTATGACAGTTAAAGCTTGTGCTCCCATTTGACACCAATGACCATGTACAATCCTTCAGTTATCATTCACTTTGCTCTTGTTCAAATTCATGAAGGTAGCTTATATTTACCCACATGCATGCATATAATTTATATATGCTACTTTTTCATTCAGTATTAATCCCTCCAAAAATTGGCATTCTCATGCCATCACACAGTATAAAAAATAACTTATTACATGTAGATCTGAGCTTGTTGACAAAAACGGCAATAAAAAGATAATAAAAACCAAGAATACTGCACAAGGACAATATAATACATGTATCTAGCAAAGAAAGACAGGAACAACAGACACTCCTGTAAATTAGAATGCGCTGCATTTGTTGAACATAATCAAACAACATGGAACAAGTTTCTCTCGACCACTGACAAAAAAAAATACATGTTCTGGTTGCAAGACTATTTTATTGTCTATTAAATTTACAAGGAGCTGAAACAAGCCTGAAATAACCTACCATCAACTACAGTGAACTTCTTTGCCCCAAGTGACATTGAATATCATAGCTGATAATAGCGAAGTGATTTTTTCAACTAGTAACAGTACTAAATGTGTCAATGACTATCATGAGCTGTTTGACAAGGTTTTACAGTTATAAAAGCACATTAATTTGATACATAAACATACCAGAGCCATTGAGAAATGAACGCTTGATTGTGTCCAAAGAAATGTCAGCCCAGTAGATGCAATTGTGACTGTAATCATAATCCAATGCAATAGCATTTTGCAGACCACTTCCAAGTGGAATAGTAGTTTCTACGTGATCTCCCAAAGTGATTCTCCTGATGTATCGGCGAGCTGCATACAGTAAGAACTGAGGGAGTGCTGTACAAGAAAACACAAAACTACAGGTAAAAACCAAGAGTGTATGCCTTTGGAAGGATCTGAAATAGGATCAATGATCCAACATCACTCAGGATCATGGTGCATCAAAAGAACCACTGAATCCATCCTGGTCATAGATTCATAGATTCATTGATTCCTTTGATGCACCACGACCTGAATAATCTATGTTATTAGAACCTGATACAGATCATCCAGAAGGCATGCAATGCAAAGTGACAAATTTGAAACAAAGACCAATCACTGCATTAATTTTATACCTCATAAACCAAGTTCCAGAGCCAATATAGTTGGGAGATGTTTGGCTAGAGTTAGGCTTTGATAATATGGATCAAGTACAAAGGGGACAGAGGATATTGGAAAGTGCAAACCTACAGAAAATGCCGAGGAGTGAACCAAAATTCTTCCAGTAAGGAGCCTAACACCACTTGAGTTTCAATAGATGAAAAATTTTATCCCATCAAGTGTCAGTTTTAAATTCAAATAATGTAGGGAACTAGTAGCAATACACGGACCTTTTTTGCAATACGGTGGCCATTTTGAATTCTGTTGTTTCTAATAGCTATTGTGGGATGCTCAAAGAGCAAAATAATTATTAGTATGTCTGTACCCCTAAGCATCCCATAATAACCATTTGGAACAACAGAATTCAAAAATTTAATGATTATTGTATTGCCAAAAAAGTCTGTTTTGATTGGTGGACTTGAGTTGTGGACCCTTACAGCTGTCTAATTACATGTATCTACATCTATATACATAGTCTGCAAAGGGATTTACCCATCACCGCAGATGCAAAAGAGAGAAAAAAAAAGATGAAATAAATGCAGCTAAATCACCATAAAGATAAAAAAGAGATGAGAGTCTGGCACTGAATGCCTCAACTCTTAGTTGGTCTATTACATGTGCGTCAGCAGCTAATGGTGTAAGAAAGAAACACCAATACAAAACCAATCAGAATAAAGCGAAAATAAAAAAAAAAAATGTGTAGGAAAGAAAGTTTCACGTAACACTTTATGATCCTGAAAAGCAATGTAATTGATTTTTGTTGAGCTAATTGTTTATTAAGCCATGCTGCAAGCGTTTCTAAAAGAGCACTCTAGTTGTTTAATACTACATACAATCTATTGGACAGGAAGCCATATCTGCAGAAAACTGATCTTCCATGCCTCCCTGACAGGTGTCACCAATAACTTTGCGATATCTACAATCAACAAAATAAAAAATGAAGCCTTGTCAAGTCTGACAAGCTCCAAATTCACCAAGAGAGCAATAACAACTGGAACTGAGATTGAAGAAATGGAGGCTTTTTGAACTTGGTGAGGCAAAAACTAAAGTAATGACAAAGGGCTACCATTTAAACAAAATCATGTCAAGGAAATATATTCACTACACCATGCTTGCTTAAGCTTTGTAGGCATACACAGGGAAGGAGCAGGGGAGGCTCCTCTCATCTGCTCCCTGCTCTTTTTTCGTCCCCACTATCTCTTTCCCCTCCCTTCCCCATTCTATGCCTGATATACATGTAGGCTCACTACACCAGGTGTGTGCATTACTTTGTTTGTTTCCAGAATGAGGTCTCGACAATCCTAGAACTGGACAGTTATTTTGTTCTGCTCATTTTAACCTCATAGTATTCATACACACTACAATATCTGCACTGCTGAAAAAGCACCATGTATAGTTCAATTATGCAAATTGACAATTCAATAACTGCAATAGCTGCAAGTACTGTATGTCACTTAACCACTACTGTGGTGTTGTACATGTATGCAAGTTGAAAAAATGTTTAACTTTTGTCATTAGTGCCTATCATTATTACCTTATCAGTCATTCTAGGCAGCCAGTGCTCTCCTATTTTATTTGTATATCTAACAAATGTATTTAACTAGGCAAAGTGAGAGAAATAAACTCATTGTTGTTGTTATTGTTGTTGTTAATAAAAACAATAATTTATTGTTAAAAGTGGTACTGTAACTATTACACAATATTTCTCTACACATACCCTTTTTGTTCGACGATATGCTGTGCCTATAGGGCAGTAAGTAGGCACACTTGTAGGAGTCAAAGCCACTGGAAGTGTCAAACCTGCACTCGTTATTATTATTCTCATCTTCTATGTAACCTTGCATCACTAAATTAGAACAAGGAAACAAAAAGAAGTTCCTGTAGGATTGTACATGGTCATTGGTGTCAAATGGGAGCACAAGCTTTAACTGTCATAGAGTGTCAAACTATCATTAACCATTGCACACCATTTTACCAGGGCTTAATGGTGGGGCAGATAAGAGGAAAGATAAAAATTTGCACATGTCAGAGCATTATAGTGGGACATAAGTGGAAATGAGTTAAGATACCCAACTATCACCTCCATTATTGTCACATCCCAAGGTGAAGTTAACAAGTATTAATCCAAGTAACTTTGTCATGATAACAACAATTTTAGTTACCGGTATATTTATATTGTGACTTTTTATTAACAGGAATAATTGAAACACTCCATGGTGGTGTGCAGCAAGTGGAAGGACTGGCATTAGATTGGCTTGGTGATAACATATATTGGGTGGATGCTGGTGCCAAGAAGATTGAATTATCTAGGACAGATGGACGTTTCCGTAAGAGCCTTATCACCAGCAATCTTGACCGTCCCAGGGCTATTGTTCTTGATCCCAAACGGGGGTATATGTACTGGACTGACTGGGGAAGCAGTGCTCGAATAGAGAGGGCATATATGTCTGGTGCAGCACGTGTATCGATTGTGTCAACTAATTTGCAGTGGCCAAATGGTGTTGCCATTGATTTTGTTGCACAGAAGTTGTACTGGACTGATGCTGGACTGGACAAATTAGAGAGGAGCAACTTGGATGGAACCTATAGACAGGTATATGTAACATGCCTTGAATAACATTATATTACCCAAGAGATCATTAACGATTTGGATTAGGAGCTGTCGAGATCAAAAAAATTTGAACAGTTTCTTGGTAAAGACATTTATAGCACCTGAGACCCAGTGGGCGGAGAGTGGTAAAGTGTAATGTCATACTTTAGAGCTCTCTTTGTGAGGACCAAGAGCTTGAAGACTCTGTTTGCAGTTCTACTGCACAAAAGCTCTGCTGAGTTAGACTTGTATAATTATTATTGAAGGCAAAATCTTAGCAGGTACCTAGCTTTATAGTTTTAATTTTAGGCATCCTGTACAAACTAAGTCAGTTTTTCAAATGAAATGAACTAAATTCATGCTTTTTCTTGTTTTTAGACAATAAGCAGGACAGGGCTACCTCACCCATACTCAATATCTGTGTACAAAGATTCTATCTACTGGGACGACTGGTCAACACAATCCATCCAAAAGGCAAACAAACGAGATGCTGGGGCGCGGCAGACTATCAGGTCACATGTGCGCGGGCTAATGGATCTGAAAGTTTTTCATCAAGATGCACAGACAGGTAAAAAAATAGTAGTTGCCCAGTTAGGTTTTTGGACACTAACATCTTTTGTTCAGTAGTGGTTTTAATTTTGTCTACTGATGAAACCCTAGTAGTACTTGAGAAATAGAAATAGAAAACATGTAGTATGTTTGTACCAAAGGAGACTTACATAATTATTTACACAGATTGTATCAACTAAATCAGTGTTAAATCGTTAACATAAATTACAAGTTCAATGACTCTGGCGAGGTATGTTTGAATGAAGAACTCAAGTTCTATTTTGTACGTTTTTAGAGCAGGGGTAATTTGGGAAATATCAATATACAACTGTAGTCATCATGCTTCTCAAGAATATCAAGAAGGAAAAAGTGGAGTTTACTTTGGAAATGTTTCTTTGGGAGCTCTCTTAATGATGCTGGCATCTCGTACCAAATTTTAGCTCCT
>JAHPZR010025520.1:15000-22698 GCA_019787425.1 Platygyra sinensis
GTTCGCCAAAGACTGGTGTCGATATCCTTATAAATTGTAATACTTCTATTTGCCTGACTGGTTCGTCTCTTGAGCTCAACGTCTAGCTTGATCTGACTCTTTGTTGACTTTGTTATCTAACGTTCCGGAACCCAAAGATTCATACATTGTTGGTTGAAAAATGAACACATGTTGGCTATTGACAAACCTTTCTAGCGTTTTTCGTTGTGAATTTTTAAACTTTCGATATTAATTGTCCCTGAAGTCCTCTTGTATACCATTTATCAATTCCACATCGTCTGCCATCACGGGCCGCAATCCAAACTGGCGAGATAATTTATGCCCGACAAAAGTCTGCGGGCGGTTATCTGATTGGTGAAGACTAACAAAAGAATCCTCACGCGTCCAGCCGTGCATTCGGGGGAGGAGCGCGGGCTCATTTCCCGAAAAGCGGCTGGTAATCGAGCCTATCCTGTCACGTGATCAATTTAAGCCAATAAGAATCGGAGAAAATTTAGTGGTGAACTATAACGCGCGGGGGGGGGGGGGGGGGGTGGATATAGTTGGAAACGTTTATAAGGTTAAATTTCTATCACTTGCTCATAACACAAGTAAATCAGCTTATAGCTGCTTTTATAAAATAACTTAGCCACTATGTGCACTCTCATTGCTCGATAGGTGTGTTTAGATGAGAGTACAAATGTATTTAAGCACAGTTGTGACGTTTCAGATTTGCACATATTTTTAAGAATTATTGTATGAAAGCAAGAGCACTTTTTCCGTGTTTACAGAGACTCATCTTAACACTTGGAGGGTTGGGAGAATTCTTGAAAGTTATGCAAACCCTGGACTATGTCTCGGGTTTGCATAACTGTCTCAAATTTTCCCAACCCTCCTTGTGTTTAGATGCAGCTATATAAACATGGAAAAAGTGCTATTTTGCTTAAATAGCTGCTAGTTGTGATTCTAAATAAACGGTTTATCTCTTTTTCTTTTATCTAACAATTTCACAGTGCATAGTTCCACAAAGAGCCATCATAATTATGTACATCTACTAAGTATTGAATTAGCTTCTTTTGGCCTGTATAGATTGTCTGCATTTAATGTCAATGCCACAATGTTGGATGACAATCAACAAAAGTATTCTAATTGTCTTAATTTATTGTTCCTGTCATCCAACATACTGTAGCTGCTAAGGTCTTTGTCAGTTGAATCTCTCTGAAATGGTTGCAAACTACATGTATCTACTGGAGAGTACTGGTCTTGTCCTTTTGGCAATTTTAATTTTTTTCAATTACATGTATATTTTCAGCTTTAAATTTTAATTTTATTGATCAATTATTTTAGTTCTTAGCTTAGAGCTAAATATTTATCGACACTCAAATAAAGGTTATGTACAGTGTATGTATGTATGTAGTGGCTATGCATATGTGATCTCCAATCGCCAACAGTCGTAAGCTGTGGTAGTCATAACAATATTACTTACAACTGTACAGTTGTAAAACAGAGTATAGACACTCACAATGCTACTTTAACCCTTGCTTGCTTTGCTAGCTGGAACATGTAACACAAATGAGTTCCGATGTACCAACAGCCGATGCATCCCATCTCACTGGAAGTGTGATCATGACAACGATTGTGGAGACAATTCTGATGAGCAAGGGTGTGGTAGGTGTTGAAATTATATTGAGATTAGTTACAGACCTTATTTTTGGGCCTTGAAAGAAAACACAAACATGAAGCATACACACTACTAAGATTCAGCTCATATCCTGCAAAAGGGAAAAGGCCTACCTGACTACCAAGGGAGAGAATGGCAGAGGTTAGGACCTGTGCGACTACTGTATAAGAGCTGACTATCTGAGATCAAGGGTGTGTTAACAGGTTGTATTGTTGCTATGGCAACCTACTGTATCACTATACTGATACTATCATGCTTACAAATGATAGGGCAGCTTTTGGATACTGTAATTGCGGCACCAATTGATTTTGAGTGGTTATAGTGACCCATCTGGTAATATTCTACGTCTTGGAAAGTTTTGGAAATTGTTTTGAGTGACCTTAAATCTTAACTACATGTATGTACGGGTAATGACTGTTTATGTTCAGTGAAAAGGAAGGAAAGAATTGGTGAATCTTGACCTTGCAGACCAGTTCAATTAACATTGTGTTTATGGTTGTCTCAGCTTACAGCACTTGCAGCCCAACACAGTTCAGATGTGACAATGGTCGTTGTATATCTGCGTCATGGAAGTGTGACCATGATGATGACTGTCAAGACAATTCTGATGAGAAAAACTGCAGTAAGAATGGAATTCTGACCTTAACTCAGTGGAACTCTTGTCCTGCTTTAAAACCATTTTGTTAATGCAATTCTGATCGTTCTTACAGCCATCATGTTTTGCAGCAACACCAAACAGCTGCACACACCTGATCGTTCCTGGTCCGATAATATTATGATTTGCCACTTTGTTAGCAGATTTTTTGTCCTGTTGTATGTTGGTGAATCAGAAGGTTGAAATCTATACTGTCAATGTAAATGGTCTCACACGATCACCTCTAAACTATTTTCAAACAATACGGAACGTGTTGCTCATTTTCAACCAACATATTTTGGCACAGTCTCTGTGTCAGTATTTTCATCACAAGGCAACAATAATATATGTATTAATAAGGCATAACTGATTTGAAATTAATTCAGTAACGTGATACATGTATCTTCACTGTATTCTTTTTTCAGCGTATGCTACTTGTAGGCCAGATCAGTTCACTTGTGATAACAAACGCTGTATTCCACGAAGATGGGTGTGTGATTTTGATGATGACTGTCGTGATGGCTCAGATGAACGAGGATGCACCCCAGGTGGGAACCGATTATGTAATTTCTTTGTATTGCATTTGACAACTATTTTCAGTTGAGAATTTACAGAAAATTTAATTGTTGCACTTTAAAACTGGAACGTTTTTACTAACATAAGACTACATGTATTAGGCAGCCTACTCTAGTTTCCTTTTTATTGGTCAACTTAACTACTTCTTGTTGACTCTTTGGTCTCAGAAAATTCTAGCTCTTAATTAAAGTAACAAAAAAATTAATTAGTGTTAATTTCCGAGTGGGTTTATGACTAGAAACGTACTGCATCCAGCTTTGAAGATTAGTATTTCAAAAACGTGTTAAATTCTACAATAGATTTTGTGTAGTATCTTAATTTGCCAGTCATTTATTTTTATTTGCAAGTGTGTGTAAAATCTGAAGATGAAACTCACTCTGAGTTGTTTGTTTATTCTTGTTTTAGCACCGACAACACCACCCCCGCCAGCCAACTGTTCATCGTCCCAGTTTCCTTGTCATAATGATCGCTGCATTCCAAGTAGCTGGTATTGTGATGGGGACCAGGACTGCGGTGATGGATCAGATGAACCACTAAATTGCTCCTGTATGTTGAACAGTAGATAGTTAATTGAAGGGGCTATGTGATATCCTATTTTATTGCTGTTACGTAATTGTTTCATGTAAACTGATGTGGACAACGAAATGAGACTTCATGAGTTAACATTTATGCTGTGTAATGGGATCCAGACAAGATAGAAAATTCATCGTGAAAATGTGATTTCTGTCTTGCTCACCAACGTATTGAGTGAAGGGCCATGAACTGTTTTGCGCGCGTTGCTAAGGAGGTAAAATTTCACCTGTGTCAGCCTGAGAAAGGAAAATTTGAACAATCCAACAAGTTGCAAATTAGGACAAAATTTAAAGGAAGAAAGTACAAGCAGAAATAAACTAAGAGAAAAGCGGAAAAACAAACTCAAGAGAAAAAAGAAAAATCATCTCTGTGTGGCTTTTCTGTGCTTCTTTTGATCTTATTGAGCTGCTGGTAGTGTAAACTATGCACATGCTGATAGGTTAACTTTCCATGAATATTGTGGGTACCTCCAGTTTCTTTAAGTGCTAAAGGAAATGTGGTTTTTGATTGACGAGTTACGGATAAACCCAACGTTGGAAACATGTCTATGCATTTCTTTTGTAAAATAAACCTTGAGAATTGCAAATTAATTTTTTCAATATTTTTATATTCTTTCAAAATCTGATGTTTTAGAAATGAACCAAATTTATGTATAGTGTAGTTCTTTTAATCTTATTGAGCTGCTGGTAGTGTAAACTGTGCACATGCTGATAGGTTAACTTTCCATGAATATTGTGGGTACCTCCAGTTTCTAAATACTAAAGGAAATGTGGTTTTTGATTGACGAGTTACGGATAAACCCAACATTGGAAACATGCCTAGATGCATTTCTTTTGTGAAATAAACCTTGAGAATTGCAAATGAATTTTTTCAATATTTTTAAATTCTTTCAAAATCTGATGTTTTAGAAATGACCCAAATTTATGTATAGTGTAGTAAAGATTAAAGTTAAAATATCAAATAGTTGAAAAAAAATCTCGACAAAGTAATATGCTTGGGAGCCTTAACATTTTTTAGAATGAGTCACATGACTAGACGCATTGCCTGATGTTGTCATCACATGTTACTGATCATGGAAAAGTTAAAACACATGAAATAACCAAAAATGACAACATTACAATATCATGAGAATAAGCTTTCCCTAACAACAGCTTAAAAAAGATCAGTTAATGGGCCCTGAAGATCAACATCTTATCCAGTTTCCAAAGTACTAGTAGATTGAATCATTGATTTGCTAAACTTTCTGCCATCTTTCTGTCCTTCAAGCTGGTTGCATGTCAACTGGGAAGACTTAATTACTCAAACATGTAAATGTTTAAATTCAAGTGAACCAACTTATAACCAGAATGAAACTTGGTTGAGTCACTGAAAAAGGAGTGTGCTTTGTTAGATGTGGCTTGTTTTTATTGTCATCTTAAGTTTTTATTTATTTCCGTAATATACTGAACACAATTGTTTTGCAAGGTTCTCAACAACTTTTTCTTCAACTGCCACATTTGTTGGTGTTATTGTATTGATGATATTTTAGATTTTCCAACTATTCATTTTTCTGTCTTCTGAAATAACCACTTGTTTTAAAGAAGATTCCAGTGTAGCACTTCCCAATATAATCTTATCTACATGTTATCATTTTCAGTGACAAGAACATGCTCGTCATCACAGTTCACTTGTACAGATGGGCGCTGCATACCCATCTCGTGGAAATGCGATGGTGATAATGACTGTGGGGACTTTTCTGATGAACAGCGATGTGTTTGTAAGTTTGAGAACTGCATCCAAGTGACATACAAATGTCTTTCCGCGGTCCCTTTATCATGATAATGTCACGATATTCTGGATTTTGCCTGTTGTTCACGGTCACACGTTTTGCATGTGACATTGGCCAATCTGCTAACGTTAAGATTTGAGTTTCATCCGAGGTACATTAAGTAGACGATTAGTTCTCAAGCTGGTTGTTTTTTTTTTTGCTGGTATACCTTTGTGATGAGACCCAACTACAATAGACAACAAAAGTAGCAGAGACACTTACAAAGTGACGCTTTTCGATGTTTAAGCACTTGTTCTATTTTATTTGCATCTAGCGTTAATTGTCTAACACCCCACGCCCACCAATTCAATTTTGTGCAGGCGCTGTGGCCTGAGCAGTGTAAGAAAACCAAAAAGAAAATGATCAAATGCAAGGCATAAACTTAATCATTGCTCTCACTGTTTTCCAGATACAACTCCAGCCACTGCTTCCACCCAACTCTGGACCCGTCCTACTTACTGCAGATCTTGGGAATACAAATGCCGCAATGGCTACTGTATTTACCAGTGGGATGTGTGTGATGGTGCTGATGACTGTGGAGATAACTCAGATGAATGGTTTTGTTGTATGTATTGACTGTGGTGTTCTTGTTAGTGTGGTGGCAATGAACCTCTTGATAATATTCATAGCTGTGTAGCGGTGTTAGTAGAGTTAATCAAATGGTGACGAGTGAAATTAGGAAATAATTTCACACGTGTTTTGTCAAAATCCTGATAATTCCATCACACCACTTCTCAAAAACTCTCACCCAGTTAATTGTGCTCTTTTTGCATATTTAAGTTTTCTGTTGCTTCATTTAATTTACATCATTTACATCATGTAAGTGGCCTGGGAGCAAGACTTGGCGTTCACCTACACGAGGCATTTATTAACGTAGGGTCAACTATATAGCTAATGCTGGTACAATTTAAGTAAAACTTCAACTTATCCCTCGATGTGGCAGCATCAGCTCACAGATTGTATGATGGTGTCATTGGGGTTAAGATGATTTCCGCTGAACATTCGAGCAATAATGACAAAAACAAAGTTGCTAAAGAAACCTTCTAGCATGATATTTGAAAAAAAGTAAGGAGATCTTATCGAGACTTAATAAGCTCTCAAGATGACCCTGCAAGAGAAAATTGATTATGGTGAGATTATGTTGAGATGTTTCAAATAGTATTCAAAAAGTTACCATGCTGTGAATAGCTCTTTAGTAAATATTTTTTTTTTTAAATTTTTTTGCACTAATTGCTTAAACTTTGAGCAGAATTCATCTAACTGTTTAGGGTATAGCAATAGGTTTTTTGCTATCGCAACTGTATAAACCACAAAATAAGAACTCGCAAACCTATGAAGCGTGATCAACTTTTCAGTTTAGTGTATGCGGTACTTAACGGCCAAAGATTGTTGACTTTACATGACAAATAGACCAAATTTTTAGGATACAAATTCTAGTTTACTTTGAGCTTGTCTAACACTTCTGGTGACCCTGATGCGGTTTTATTTTGTAACATGCCTGCGGTCTGCTTGCAGTTTTAGTTACCAGTTCCAGGCCTTTCTCTTCACTTCGGTGCAAACCTGGGAGCCATCATGGCTGTACTGTAAATCCACGCCTTTCAGTTACCTCGTTATTGCGGTCTGTCCCAGAGAAATGCCCATACATTTTCCAGTAGGAAAACCCTGTTAATGCAGCCACCTCTGACAACAACAACCACACTTTGAAATACAAACCCGTATAGTCTTTATAATTTCACCCCATTTATAAGGCCACTCAAACCAGTTATGTTTCATCTTTCCATTGTTAATATAATTCTATGTACTGACTGAAGTTTCAAGTTTTTGAAAAAAATATATCTGCATTCCAGTTGTTTAGAAGTGCAATTGCAATTGCAATATATCAATTAAGACATTGCTCAATTTAGACCAACCCGCTAATCAGGTGGCCACCCAGTTAATGTATACGGCCCAATTTTCATGGACCATTGGTTAGTAATGAGGTTCCACAGTGACTGTACATTTTACCAAGGTTCCGCGACATCGAACCATTTCACCCAAAACCTTCTTTCTGGTACTCCCAGAAAAATTGACTAAGGAGTGTGCGCAGGCCCACTTCCCAAAACCTCTACCCTATTAATAACCAAATTGCAATTTTCCCTACCCTGATATGACCTGACCAAAAAATTCAATACTCAATTTATGGCCTGACTCTTTAACCAGTGATACCCCGTTTAAGTAGTTACCTAGTTTAGACCGCTGTTAAAGGTATTGTGAAGGGCTTTTGTTGATGGACTTATCAATAACTGAATGATGAAAAAGTAGCCTCTTCTAAAATACAAACCCAATTCAAGACTTGAGTACAAAAACCATTCCTGTTTGGCTGCACATACTCCCATCACCCATATAACATGTCTGGCGAGGTTGACTTCAAGATCAAATTATCATGTTTGGTGTTGAGTGTGCCGTTTT
>JAHPZR010025521.1:2500-5000 GCA_019787425.1 Platygyra sinensis
AATAACCTCTTACTAACCGAGCATGAGGCCAGTACTGGGGAATATTGGCCCAAGTTCGTGGCAGTATGGACTGAAAACGACCGAGGGCCAAGATTACCCATTACAGCTCGAGTTAGCTACGCTGGTAAGTAGTTTATTATATGGCACTTGGGCCATGCTTGTTTTGAATTTGCTGGCTTTCAGAAACAAAAAATACACAGCCGATGACCGTTTCCATGAAAACGGTCATCGGCTTTGAATTTTTTTGTTTTTTGTATTTCTTTTTTCCATGGAAATGGTCCGTATGGCAAAATCCTGACCAAGAAAGAACCAATCAGAACGCTCGGATTTACCTTGCCACATACCTGCAACATACAATAGACAATAGATCTGCCACTGTTTGCACATGGCTTGAATTAAAAAATTAATGATAATAATAAAAAAACAAAAATCAAAAATTTTGTTTGTACTTTGTGGAGTGTTGCAGAAAATATCCATACCTCCCCACTGGTTTGTTGGTTTGTTTTTTTTTTAATTCTTACCAACCACACCCTTTCAAAAATGCCAGTTTAGCTTTACACTTTCCTTTAAAATTTTGGTTTTTGAGACCCCAACCCCCTTGATTTTCCAATGACCTATTTGGGGAGGACACATTTTTTCTGAACCACATGTTTTGTTGTTACTGGAACTTCTCAGTATGCTAGCCCACTTGAAACTGACTTATGTACATGTATGTTTTTGCCCTAGAAGGAAGACGGCATGATACAGGAATGCTTGCGCATGTCAGGCCTGCTGGCAGAGCTGAACCATCACGCGTATTCACCAACAGGGACAACCGTTGTGCATCTATGGTGATCCTGCATATCCCCTCAGAATACATCTTCAGGCGCCATACCGTAATCCCCATTTAACAGCAGAACAGCAAAGTTTAATTCTTCAATGAGCACTGTCAGAGCAGCAGTTGAGTGGGTGTTTGGTGACATTTCAACTTATTTTGCATTACTTGACTTTAAGAAAAATCTTAAAATAGGTCTAAGCCCAGTGGGGAAATTGTACTCTATCAGTGCCCTGTTAAGGAATGCGTTAACTTGTCTGTATGGCAATACAACAAGCACGTTTTTTTTAATTTAGATCCACCAACCATTGAGGAGTACTTTCAATATTAACCTAGATTTGATAAGGAAATATGATAACTGTATGAGAATGCAAATATGGAAAAAATACAATAAAAGGTATTAACCTCATCTCCTTTAGGTGCTACCTGCACTTCAGTTGTATTGATTTATATGCTGAGGTGATGACATGATTATAGTGAGTTTTAGTTGTGCTGTTTTTGGTATTTGTTTTGCCACTTGAAAACTTGTTTGAATCATCTTTAAAGCGGCCCAGAAAATTGCAGTGGAAAATCAAATACACAGTACTGAGAGATGGTTAATGATCTTAATGATTATACATTGTAGTGATCATCTTTCTTATCAGTACTAAAAGCTTACAGTTAGTTCTGGGAAACAGCGCAACATACAGATTTTTCACTAATCTGCTGCAGATTTAGGTTGTCTGTAGGTTTCACATGCAATGCTTGATTTCCAATAGCAATGTCAACTTCAAGAACAGCAGAGTAAGAACATGACTTGTTGAAAATAAATTGTGTTCAGTGCGTTAATTGCGTTTATCCTTATTTTCCATAATAACACTTACCTTAATTGACCTTGATTATTCCGGATATCATTAAAACATCATGTAATGATTGTTTATTGTATTTTTTCTTTATGTTAATAATGTGTACATGTAACTCCTAAATACACTACACATTTTTACCAATATCACACAAAATTGCAATTGTAAGGGAAGGGAAAGCATGAGATAAACCTATAAAATATTTCCAGAGGGGTAGGATTTCAAACTAAAACTCCCTCTGCTCAAGTAGAGCCAGCAAAATGTTATTGAAAAAGATGTCAAAGTTTAATCAAAATCTTTTTTAAGAGGCAACAGTACAGTGCAAAGCCATGTAAGAGGCCATAATGAGTGAAATGTAATCAAGTTAAGGAATGCCTATAATAGAATATGCCAACCTAAAGAATAAAAAAACATTAGCAAGAAGAACCTCTGCTGCTACTCCATAATGCCAGTGGGGCCATCGCTCACAAAAGAAAAATATATGGGTCTTACAGACAGCAACAAAGCTCCAGATGTAATTTCATCTACTTTTGAGTGTATTGTTGTTTAATAAATGAGGATATATACATACTTTCCAGAGAAGTTTTTCTGCAGTTGTTTCATAAGGGAATGCATTTTGAACTGACTCAATGTGTATGGAGAATGACCATGGTAACTGTGCTCTGAACCCTCATTAAGGTATGAAAAATATAGAATAAAATGCTGATAACTTCTCCCCAGTGCAATTTCAAATAATTCCTTCTCTTGAACTTCAACCCCCTTTTGACTGGTCCTCTCTTTGTTTTTTCCAACTTATGAATTTAAAGCAAATTGCAAGCAGGAAAACAATAGTTTGATTTACCCT
>JAHPZR010025525.1:2500-10000 GCA_019787425.1 Platygyra sinensis
ACATCCCCGCGTAAAGGCTGAGGCGAGACTGGCGTCGGTTTCACACTTCAGGCCTAAAGAATGTTTAAGCAAAAAAAAAACACAATCCGCCTGCAGGGCCTCACTACTGCGCCGGCAACTTAATCCGCCAGTTTTCAGAAATGATACCACTGTCGGAAATACCTTGAAAACGAGGAAACATAGACGATTGTAAGAACTCGTCCCTTTAATTAGAAGCAAAACGTTTCAAGAACCCTAGCTTCCCTTATATAAAACACTACGAAGAATTTGACCTTGAAACCATGTATCCTGTAACATGTAAACTTGAATTTCGGTCGAGAAAAATGCTCTTCGTTCTGTGACTTCTGTTGCTGAGGCACTCCTGATCTCCGACACCCATATTACAGTCAAACTAAGTGAAGCGTACCCCCTCAAGATTGCATGAATGAACTGATTATTTGAAACTGAACCCGCTAGTCGTTTCAGGAAGGCAATAATGGAATTGATTATTCGAATATTGAACTCAGCTCGCTCGATCCAAGAATACGCTAATGGGTTCCGTTTTCGGGAAAATAATATAGCATGAATAGTCTGTCTAGAATGATTAGTGAATTGATTTTCGAAAACGGAACCTTAGCCGTATTCTTGGGGAATCTTGGATCGAACGAGCGAGTTCCAAGTAATTCGGAATAATCCAATCCATTATTACATCTTTCAACGACTAGACGGGTCTTCCAAGTTTCAAATAACAAGTTCATTAGTGCAATCTTGAGGATACCTTTTACTTAGTTGACTGTAAACTAGATCCAGTGAAAACTAAAGCACATAAGATTCCAATGTAATAGATCTTACCGAGTGGATTTCTTCGAGCTTGCGGTTTTCTGTGAATTTTGCCGACTAGCGGCTTGTGATCGGCGCATTTTCCTGCCTCAGGGATGTTCATTGTAGAATATCTCCTCAAAAAACTTTAACAGCAAACACCAGAAAGGTACTTCTTTATGTGTCGTAAGAAAAAAAACGATAAATTCGAAGAAAAGGAAAAAAAAACTTTGCAATGAACTACGACGTTGTCGACACTACGTCAAAACAGTGAATGTGGCGTCGCCAACGTGCGGACGACGGCGGATTTGCAATCAGTTATTTCGGTTTCAGCGCATGACCGGAACAGAAAATGTGCTTCCTGTATGCCGTCGTCGTGGCTCCCGTCGTGGTGCTTAAGGTCTCTATTGTTAACCACGACGGCGACTCCGAGGAAAACTTCGATTAAAGATAAATTTGTATTTTACCTACGAATTTCGGGGTACTCTTAAGTCATTTACTTTGTTTATCACTGTAAGAAAACTAAATCTGGAACACAGCGATAAATTTGAAATAAAAATTTAAAAAAGATTAGCCGTCGTGTTTAGTTCCGCCATACAACGCACATTTGGTCATTTCACGTTATTGTTTTTCAGAGGACGGCAAAAGTATGTACCAAGAATAATAACAGAGATTTCTTAAAACATAAAACTGTAAAAACGAACGATAAAATGCGACGTTTCGGAGTAGTCATGACCCCATTATCAAGGAAAATATAAATGACATCATGCAAGTTACAGCATTTAAAGCGATTTTGGCGCGAAAAAATTAACATAAGAGGGTTCGAAGATTATAAAATTACTTTCGCACGAATGGAGTCTGATTGCACGTTGAGATTTGGCTTCAATGCTCTTATAAAAAGCATTTCGTACACTAAGCAGTCAAATCTGTTTTTGCATTTCTTAAGCACTTGGAAACGCTTTAGCAGGTCCTGAGGCATTGTTCATGTGCGATGGCGGAGGATTGTTGTTTGTTTCCTCTTACACGATTATTTAAATGTCCGCGTGTGTAACCTACATAACCCGCATCGCACAGGTCACATTGAAAACCATAAACAACACACTGCTGATTTACAATTGGTGGCTTTGTTTCCCTAACATTAAGTTCTTGTTCAATTTTCCGGCTCACAAACACAGGCTGAATGATGGTGTGTATTTTTAGGCTCAAATCCTTAAGTTGTTTCCTCACAATATCTGCTGAGATTTGGTCTTTGAATGGTAAAACCAATGGAATCGTGTCTCTTGAGGGGGTGATAAAGGTTGCTGCTGATCGCAAAACTTTGAGTCTACGAAACTTTTGATGGTAGAATTTACAAGATGTTTAGGATACTTCAGCCTTGAGAATACTGTTTTCAAACGGTCACACTCATCGGAAAATGTGTCCAAGATGAAGACAAACGATGTGCTCGATCAAGCATAGTGCTCGAAGCTAATATTTCAGCCCTGGCTGAGGTTCGTCGTTTAATGGTTGGTCCTGGATAAGGTTTATCAAACAGACGTTGAAAATTCGCTAGTTTTACTTGTTATTTGTATGAAATATTGACTTCATTGATATTCCGATTGAAATTTTTCTCTAAAAAAAGATATTAGCGACTTAGGTACACTCGGGCTTTGTAAGTTCCCGATCTGATGAAAGACTGTGCAAAATTTCATGTTTATACGATGACTACAAGTTTTATCAAAATGATGATTTCTAAAAGTTATTCCGAATGCCTTCAAAAATGGTTGCTTTCGAACTCCCTTGAGTATTTAACAGAGTTCTTAACTCCGCCCCCGCTGACAATAGCGTGCAGTCATGCACAAAAATCAGTGCGGCAAATTTAAATTCAAAGGGCTATTAAATTTGTTTATACATGCGGCAAATTTAAACTCAAAGGGCTATTAAACATCTGTTTTTGCGCGCGATTCACTTATCATCAAAACTCCGTACGAGTGCGTACCGTTCTACAACTGAAATGGTTTTCACACAAGCGTGTTGATTGGGAGCTCCATTTGAAGCTCACAGAATCCCCGATCAATCCTACCTGGCGTCATTCACATGTCTTCACCTATTCCAAATGGTTGCGATCTCTTATTTTACCTCAAAATAAACGGCAAGGCGCTCTGGAAATGGCGGCAATTGAAAACAAATCTGACGCAAATGTTTCATTCACTTCAGAATGGTTTGGCGTCAATCGGCTCTAAGCTAAATTCATCGAGTGGTGTTGGAAACGTTTTGAAAAGGATGGTTTACTACGTAATACGGAGGATAGCAGCAGAGACCAACGGCGAAAAGCGGAAAAGATTTCGCAACCAGTAATCAAGTAAATTTCCACCAAGTATATAAACAAAGCGAGTATGAAACGTGTGATTTACGCAACGCACTACTCAGAGTAACCTATGATCATGCCACCTCTCTTTGAGCTCTTAATTTTCATGTCATGGAGGCGAATACGATGTTTAAGACAAAAATTAAATGATCTCAGAAAAATTCATCTGATCACAGATAAGCCCGCTTATTGAGCACCGCTGCTGTTTATAACCTGATAGGTGTACTGTAGGTGTGTCGGCCGTTTTGTTTCGTTTTGTGTTTTCTAATCCGCCGCATTTTGCGCTTGGAGAAAAGCGCTCTTATTGCAGGTTAAGCTTTTCAAACCACCCGTTGTACACTGAGATATTTCGATAGTTCAGAAAACATTTCTACCAACGTGAGTTGGTTAGTCTTTTGAGTCGAATGAAGATATTGCTGCACACGAATTTGTAAACACTTTGTGAAGAGTGCTGCCCACCTTTGATTAGTGCCCTGTTGTTTAATAACTCTATCACGCCTTGGGATTTACCGTACTCATTCAACCGTTTGATTGACAGCAACTGAAATCTGCGAAGAGACTCAAGTATTCCCAAAGCTGAATATGTTGACCAATCACATCCGACTAGTTCTAGACATGAAAATTATTTTGCCGCCCTGAGAACTGCAAGTACATGTCACGAAAGACAATGGCATTCTGCGCGATGCGCCGCTAGCCGGACTGAAATTTGCCATGTAATCAAGCCCTAAATATGTAACGCCAGCGTTCAATTCCAAATGAAAATACGAAACATTGGCCGCCATTGTTCGTGTTCTCAAAAGTAGGCAGAACTTAGCCATTTTAAAGTTACTATGCACCTTCAGATCGATAATTTTATTCAAATCTGGATTTTTGAGTCAAAATATTGGTCGAAGTGTGATCTTTAATTTTGAAAAAAAATATTGAAAAAGACTATATTTTGGCGGAGAAATCGCAGTTTTACGTTGACGCCGGAAGTAAAAGTTTGCCCCTTGATTGACAGCCCTATGATCTTATGCAATCAACCGAGACGACTTTCGCGGGATTAGAACTGGCTACTCAGTTGATCAGCCACCACGCAAGCATCTTCCTTGGTGTAATTATTTTAGGTAGGAATAAACCTAGACCATGGAAATGTCCGTGGACCAGTTCGAAGAAGCGTAAGAAGCGAACCAAAAAATGAAAATACAGCAATGAACGAACAAGCGAAAGTTGGCGGAAAATTGAAGCTACGGCTACCTGGGATCAAGCCTGCAAAATGATAGTACATGTTCTTTCTGGCTGGCTTGCCTCTTCTTATCCAATCCGACGTGCTTTTCTCCAGCATATCAGCTGAAGAGTTTCCGTCGAATCTGTCATAAATAAAAAAAAGTTCTTCCCATTTCACATGAAGGAATGGCTCGATTGCTGTATGCATGTTTGTTCATCCTACCGAATACGGCAGTGATATTGGATTAAAAGGCTTTCTTATCAATCAAAGATTATTTATATCAACATCAGAATATCACCGTTATTATCAAGGGAGAAAGTGAAACATGCCCAAATTTCTGAAATCGCCATAATAATTCTCTCTCTAAAGTTTATCGGTTCATTTGAAGCTGCCGCGCTGTCTTTTACTACTGAACTTGATTTTTTCGCCGAACCGCTTTAGTTTTCTTTCTAGCGGTCGTTCGCTTTCTGAAATAAGGTTTTAATCATCGGCACCATTTGGATATAAAGTGGTGTTCATCAAATCATCCGCACAAAAGTTTGTCCATCTGTTCATAGCTTTTTTTGCCTTAAATTGTCACACAACACAAAGCAAAACATTATCATCCGAGAAAATATGTAAACAATATCTGAAATCCATATACGATAATTATTTATTCTTACATATTTACCGCAGCACAGGCTTGTAAAGGGTAACATTATTTATTAGATCTTTACGTTAATTTTTCCAAACTAGCAATTGCATACATTAATGTACTTATTTTATTATCATTCTCTTTTTGAAATCACCTTAGCTGGGCTGGTAAAGATACGAAGACGCTATCGCGCAAAGAACGTTGATCCCAGGTTAAAGAAATGACTATTGGTGATCCAGTCTGGTTTCCAGTCCTTATCACTGAATCTGTGGTAATATTGATAATCAATGCCATCACAATCATCGCCTTTGCAAGAATCCGCCATCTACGCAAGCGCAATACGTACCTCATAATAAACCTGACTGTTGCTGATCTACTGGTGGGTGCTGTGGCAGAACCTTTGTATTCTTTAAACAGGCACATAGAAAACAATGTCTTCGCATGGGCCATTAAACTCACCTTCCCAGTGGCTTCCCAGGTCAATCTTTCCTTGATATCCTTAGAGCGGCTACATGCGACACGATTTCCCTTCAGGCATTGCCTGATCACGAAACGGCTCTACTTTAAAATCATAGTCGGTAGTTGGCTTATAGCTTTCGCTCTCGCCTTTGTCATGGCTAATTTATCATCAAAAGTATTTCCATACGCATGGGCATCATTCAGTCTACTCATCCTCCTTGTCCTTACAGTTTCTTATACCATCGTTATAATAAATGTTCAAAGAAATCCTCATTCACAAAATCATGGCTCGATTCACATGGAAAGGAAATTATCAGTGACATTATTTATAGTCACTGCAGTTTCCGTTCTCACCGTTTTACCCTGGGCTATAAACGATTTCATAGGGGAAGAATTGTCCAATGCGTCAAGGGTTACAATCTTTAACATGCTAGCGGCAATC
The DNA here is from genome assembly GCA_019787425.1 of Platygyra sinensis. NCBI lineage: Eukaryota > Metazoa > Cnidaria > Anthozoa > Scleractinia > Merulinidae > Platygyra > Platygyra sinensis. The sequence goes on from JAHPZR010025525.1 coordinate 8,388, forward strand.
TTTTTTGCGAGTTCTATTGTGAATCCTCTTGTATATGCCATACGAATGCAGGAATTTAGAAAAGCTATAAGAAACCTTGTTTCTTAAAGTACGGAGCTCACAAGAGTGAACCTTTTACAACGTCAAGCAATCCTTAAAACGGTAAACTACGGAAACGATGAGTTAAAATGCACATCACCCAGAGTATCGACACCTTCAATTTTCAACTAAAAAGAGACAATTCCAGGAGAAGACGCAGCAGTAATACCTGAGCTGAGAAAACACCAAAACAGTTCATTTTCCTCTGCTCCTTAGATGGAAAATGTCCGATCCAGCACTGACATTTTCTGTATGTCAATAGTTTCCAAAATCTTACGTACAAGTCACTAAGGCCCATGCATGCGGAGCTACAGAACGTAAGCCCCGTCCACACGTAACCGGATATTTTTGAATCCGCAGCTTTTCCTTTCCAGTACGGCTTCCGTCCACACGTTTACGGCGAATTCGGCGGCATATCTCGATACTTTTGAATCCGCTCTCCAGAGTTGAAAAACATAAATCCGCAACGAATCCGATAACGTGCGGACGGCGATTCCAGATATTTTCGAATCCAACGACATTGCAAATCGTGTCCAGTCTCTTACCGACCATTAAACAAATATAGTGGCGCAACGTGTATTCTTAGTTTCTCTAGAGTGAGTCCGGGTACCATCGGATGCGTGTAGACAGGCGAATTGATTTGAATACGATATGTGTGGACGGGGAAATTTTTCAATCCGGAAATATTAAAAAAAATATCCGGATACGTCTGGACGGGGCCTTAAGCATAGATATAATACTTGCTAACTACACAAACAAGATATAAAATATATTAAGTTAATTTTTTTTTTCCTAAGAGGGTACGGTAACGAATCCTGCAATCTGATTGGTTCTTATCGTGGTCCTCCTTCTACAATGAATAATTAAGGAGACATTACTGATTAAGGATTCAAAGCCTGCTTTAAACGAAAATGTGGGTAGTGAGAACTTTTTCTTTATTAGCCTTTTGCATATTTTCCAGCAGACGTAAAGAAAGGTCTGTATATTATCAGTTTTTTCACTTTAGTCATAATTAGGTTCCGGTCTTTCTCTTTAGCATTAAATCTTATTGTATTATATCCAACCGTCACTTCTGAGGATGTATGTTGAGGCATACGAAACGTTAAGTCATTAGTCAAAGTTGTTTAAAACTTGCGTTGCTTTGTCATGTTTGTAACCGCAGTTTTTGTAAATTATTTCTGTTTAAGCTGTAATGGCCGTAATATAAAAGTTTTTTATTATATCCAACCGTCCCTTCTTAAGATGTATGTATTCCAGAGTCTAGGTGTGCGCAAGAAAACGACCTGTCACCAAGTGTCACATTTAATTTGAAGCTGGGTTGCATAAGCAAGAGGGTGTCACAAGAACTTCTACTGATCATATCACCCAAACAGGCCACAGGATTGAATGGGATCACTTTGACATTTTAGCCACTGGACAGTCAGATATACATTGTAAAATTAGGGAAACCTTGTTGATTCGTGATTTAAAACCAGCGCTTAATGAAAATGTTGGCAGTGAGGAACGTCTTCTCTACTAGCCATTTATATTTCTTC
>JAHPZR010025525.1:20000-34564 GCA_019787425.1 Platygyra sinensis
ATAGGACGAAAAGGGCAACCAGACTTGTGAACTTTTGGAAGACCGTAGAGGACACCAGGAGAAGAACCAGATGGAAGTATCTTCTGGAAGGTATCATCATCAATGATTCCATCTTTTCTGAGTTTACGAAGATACGTTAGCAGGCTGTCCTCTCTTGACTTTGTTGGGTTTTGTGGAAGTTTCTTGAACTTCGTGTCATCAGAGATCAACTGTTTCATTTTATTGAGATAATCAAGTTTATTGACGATGACAATTCCATTTCCTTTGTCAGGCTTTGTAATTATGATACTGTCATCGTTGCGTAAATCATTAAGGGCAGACCACTCTTCATTGTTCAGAATACGTTTTTGTTTGGAGAAATCATAGGAGTAGATGTAGCTGTATGAAATATGCTTTAGTTGACTCTTTAACCTGTCTCGGTTCTCGTTTGACAAAGTGGGTCCGTGTCTACCCAGGTCTCGGAAAAGCAGTTCAAAAGAGCATTTGACATCATATGTATCGACCCTTTTCGGCTGCAGACAGAAACGTAATCCTCTTGCCAAAACTTTTTTCTCAGCCTCAGTCAAAACGCGATGGGAATAATTGAAGATGATATTATCGTTACTCAGGTTAGACAGTTGTGGTATTCCATATTTCTTTTTCAAGTTATTAAACTTCTTATCAAGCTTAAATGAAATGCGATCTTTGTACTTCAATGCCTTGGATTCGATAGTAGAGCAACCGTCACTTCTGAGGATGTATGTTGAGGCATACGAAACGTTAAGTCATTAATCAAATTTTTTACAACATGCGTTGTTTTGTCATGTTTGTAACCGCAGTTTGTGTATTATTTCTGTTAAAGCTGAAATGGCCAAAGAATAAGAGTTTTTACGATTCAAACCAATTCAATTCAATTCAATTTTAACCAGTCTTCTCCTTTTACTGACTCACCATATATATTTAATTCACTTTTACGAAAATGGTGCTTTTTAAGCATCCCGTCTGCTTTACCTTTTTAAGTACTGAACCCTTAGATTTTCTTCATAAAAACAAGATTTTCCAAGTTTAACTGCAGCCTCATTTTCACGTTTCGCACACTAATAAGTAATGTTTTTTATTGACATCTTGTGGTTTTCGATTGAAAGTATCATTTCTAAGCGTGTAATGTCATATTTATGACCTGAAGATGAGACTAACTGTGTGAACTGACGCAAGGGATCGCTGTAATTCCATATATAAGTTTAGCCTCGTTTCCATGCCACCGACCTAGGTTTGTGTAGGCGGCCCGTTTTGGGCAATTTTATGGACATTTTCACCAAGATTCGGCATTTCATGCAAGCGTTTGATTTTATATGGCCTGCACAATAATTTTAAGCTAAAATACAGGAAAAATATAAGTGCCATGAGGATCTACAAACAGTGGAAGTTGACTGTTTTGATGTTTACACAGCTTTTTCTCGTTAAACGTCACGTGACATGTCATGTGATAGGTACATACGTATTATTTAAAACTTAACTGATGGAATGTTTCTAGTTCTTATTGTGCACAGCCGATTTGAGTGACAATTGTCATAAAACTGTAGTTTTACACGACAAACATGAGTTTAGCCTCGTTTTCGTTTTGCTCGTGCGATGATGGTAAATACGGCTCTGTATCTCATGAGTGATACCACAATCTGACACTACATAGTACCTGACATTAAAGAGGAGATATTGATCTACAATAATCCGCTGTGAAACCTTTTCTGTACCGTGGGTTGTGCAAACTCCTTAACTATCGTCTTTTCAGGAAATAGCTCCTTGACTAAAAGATTTTTCTAAGTTTTTCATGCTGTTTGTTGGGTCTTTGTACCGTCTTCCTTGTGCCTTTGGCTGAATTCCAGGAATCTCGAGACGTAATGTTGTTGCCTTTTTGCACCGTATTGAAGCCGTTTTGTGCCACCTTGTGTTTTCCCGCGTTTTTCTGTTTTCTTTCAAAGGGAATTGGCCGCCATTATAAAATAAAACGAAGATCGTTCCAGGGAAAAGCAAAGTAAGGAATAGTCTAACACTCTCACCGCTGTGCTAAATAGTATGAAAGTTAGCATCGATTCGGGAAGCACCTTGCCTCAAGGGTCAGTAAGCCACAAACGGTCATCTCCTGACGATGAACCAAAAACATCCAAACGAAGGAAATCTTGCAAGGTTTTGCAGAAAGCGCAAATGTCCTCAAACGAGGACGAAAACGATGCTTCAGAGAAAGCAAATACGCAGCGTCACCAGGATGCAAGTGAGGCAGATGCTTTAGGTTTATTTGGACGTGATGATATCTATGAAATAGACGATACCGTCATCGAGGTTATGAAGGATGGAGGATCTGACAACGCTATTTTGTTGTCTGCAATCAGCTCTTTCCTTTCCTTTTCTCTGTTCACAGGACACAGGTCCGCCAATTGCAAGTGGCCTTGCTCAGTGAGTTATTACATGGGAAATTTAATGCAGAGTATTCTGTGGAGAAGACAAAGGGAATACTCCAGAAATACTGGAAATATAAGATGTCAAGTAATTGCCAGAATGTGCTTAGTTAGTTTTTCGTTACCGCGACGTCACCGTAAAAACGATCTATAGGGTTGGAATGTATACAGTTACCAAGTGGCCGTACTAACCAGGTGGCCATGAAGTAATTGACCATAAGAAGAAGTTCTACAATAAAGTTATTGACAGCGAAAGAGTTTAATCGAAAGTAAAAACTGGTGTTTTGCTTTTAAACAAAGTACTTTTTCCGCTTCTCTCTCTTCCCAGTTATCTTTGCCCTTCGTAGGTCAAGAAGGAAAAAGCTGCCATGTTTCAAAAGCAAAAGGCCCACAATTTCCCTTGAGCGTGCTGCAATAACCGAACATTATCAGGAGCCAGGGCGTTTCCGCTTTCTGTTATTGACAACTGTTCTTAGTCATAAAGTTCATCATTGATCACTTTATGGTATATCGGCGCCATCGAAGTATCTCCAGCGGCAGCTATCAAAATTTGCATAAACCTTAATTTAAGCCCAGTTAATTTTAGACAGAGTTGACATTATCGATGATATTTGCTTTCTCCCTGTTAAACATTTCACAAATTTGATGCAAATCAGTCAGTTGAATTTCGCATGGCAAAAACAAAGAACAAAACAGACGGATATTTTACCGACTTGAACATTCACCTTAACTTCGAAGCAAAATCGCGTTAGCTGGGTTTTAAGTCAAGGTAAGTTAAGGTATTTTCGAACAAGACAGGGGTAGCAAAAAAATTGAATCTGTTTTAAGCCAAGGAAGGTCTCTGTTCCTTAGAATAGCCGAGAAAAAAGGAATTCAAGACATCTACCACGTCTTCTTGAGTAGGCCATGTATTGGTAGATTCTGGCCTAAAAACTAGATGATACAGACACAAAAAAAGCACTGGAAGAGGGATATCAAGCCACTCATCAAGGAGAGATGCATTAACACAAAATTTCTCTAAAACAATACAGAAGTTTCTAAAAATACGCCAGCTCATACTTCCGCCGTTATTTTTTTCATATTCAAAAAGTAAAGCACTCTTTGACAGCAATTGATACAACGCTAAAAAAATCGAATTTATATAGTTGTACTTAAACTACCAAGACTTTTCAATAATAAGGAATATAGAAAGTCGGTGTGCTTTCACTTTAGTGGCCTTTTTGTCGTTTTATCAAGACAGATGCGCTATACTTGAAAAGGGGAAATGTTTATGATAATAAAGCAAAACAAAATTAGAAGAATATTACATTTTTCAACAATCGTTGACTGTAATACTGGTCTACTAACGTCTTAACTTTTCCATGTGTAAAATAGCGTTATTTATACATTTTATCCCACGTGGGGGCCTTCTGCTTGGTCGTCGCGCCATATTGCACATTGTTAATAAGGCGGAATATTTCAGAACATTCACTGAACAGCACTTCCCAGCGAAACTGCTCTTTCCTTAAGCACTTATGTTCATTTTAAGGGAAGATTATCAATGAAACGTCAATTGAGATATTGGAGAGAATTTTCTTTGCTATTGGGGAAGAGACGCGTAATATTTTCAGTACAATTTGATGAGGTCTGCTTCTCCATTATTCGTGACAAGCTGTTATGTTATTCCTTCGGAATAAATTTTTGTTTCTCTTTTTTCTTAAACACCTGTGCAATTCTAAATTGACAAAACATTGCTTACTGATTGAGTTTTTATTTTACCCTTTCGAAATGCATCTTTAAGATGGGAGTAAATGAAGTTATTTTGGAATCAGGGCATTGACCACTCTGGACAATGTTAGGATAAAAAAGCAATTCATCATTATTCTTAAAATATTAATGGCAGCGGGACTGACATGCATTCATAAAATCGTCATGTTTGAGTCCTCTAAACTAAGCAATATGGTCAGATATGTTCTTCTTTATATTTTTAGTTAGACTGGAATAATTTCAAGAAGTATCCTATTCATTCCATTCAAAGAAATGGCAACTGAAGTTGCTAATGGCTCTGCCTGGTTTCCAGTCCTAATCTTCGAGTTTCTTGTAACATCGATTATCAATGCCATTACAATTATCGCATTTGCAAGAATAAGCCATCTTCGCAAGCACAGCACGTACCTAATAATGAACCTGACTGTGGCTGATCTGCTGATGGGGGCCGTGACAGGACCACTGTTCATATACCACAAAGATGCGGCTTTTAAAGATAACACCTGGCCAGGATTTCTTATTTGCTCCGTTGAATTCACCTTCCCAATAGCTTCGCAGGTCAATCTTTCCTTGATATCCCTAGAGCGGCTACATGCAACACTTTTTCCCTTTAGACATTATTTGATCACAAACTGGGCTTACATCAAAGTCATCATCGCTAGCTGGTTAATGACTCTCCCTCTGGCCATTGTCATGGGTATTTTATCAAAAGAAGCATTTGGGTACGCATGGGTATCATCTAGTGCTATTACTTTACTTGTCATAGCAGTCTGCTATATCATCATCATATTTAATGTTCAAAGCAAGCCTCAGTCACAGCATGATTTTTCAATTCACAAGGAGAGGAAACTATCAGTAACCTTATTGATAGTCACTGGAGTTTCCGTTCTAACCCTTCTGCCCTGGGCTATTCACAACTCCATGCCAGAAGAGATAAAGAAAAAATGGCACAATGCGTTAAACGTTGATGTTCATAGTATGATAGCTGTGCTATATTTTGCCAATTGTATGGTGAATCCTCTTGTATACACCATACGAATGAAGGAATTTAGAAAAGCGTTAGGAAACCTTGTGTCACGACAGAGCCACGCTGAGCAACGACGGCAAAGAAGAAGAAATCATCGTTCACAACAACAAACTATGTTATAAACTCTAAACTGCCAAAGACTCGAAAAGATGTTAGCGGATCCACACTGATATAATCAGCTTTTCAAATCGTGGAAATGAACTTTCCACGCCATCTGAGGCCAAGGGATATTAAACGTAAGCGAAGTAAACAACATACCTATCTTTCTGCTTGTATACTTCGAACGATATACTGTTTTGAAAAGAAACATCTATAATCATGATCGATGGGCGTACATTACAAGCAACAAACGCTTGCACTTGCGCTTCTCCGTTGTTACCTGCGAGAGAGTGGCGACTTCTAATTGAACTCAGCTATTCATGGCCATTCAGCTGTGGCTGTTCTCCAGTGTAACCCTGCTAACAATATTTCTTAGCTAAAGCAAATGACCTTTAATTAATAACTCATTGGTGGCCCGCGATTTCGCGGGAAAAATATTAAAACCTTAGCGCACGTCCAAAATATTTTTTTTTCACTAGAAATTGTGCTAGGAACATATACAAACCTATATTTATTTGAATCGTCGATGAGGTGACCTCTTCTGGATATTTTTTTTCCTTCAGGGTCAAGAAATCTCTTATTACAATATCACCGGCTAAACCCACACCTCTCAAAATAATCTCTTCGAAACCCTGACTTTCAAGCGTTTTTTCACTTACGCGTAAATAACTACCACACATTGGCAGTAAAAAAATCTAATCTTTAACAATCCAGCTTCATCATGTTAAAGTTTCAGCGAAATCGGACAAAACCAGAAATAATTAGAATTTTTCTTGTGACCTCGATTCATCGCTTTACGCAACAAAGGAAGCGACGGTCGCCCATAGCAACCGAATCACACGAACATAACATACGCGACTTTTCGGTCAAAAAAAGACAAGAATTTTCTTTCGGACAGCTTAAAATTGAATGGGAACATAATTTGCGAACTTTTCTTGGGTGATTTAGACGAAAAACTGACCTCAGCAGGCTACAAAAGAGAACAAAACAAACAAACAGGAAAAACTGTTAGAAGCTAAGGATTGTTTTTTTTTTTTAAAGATAACGACTGAAATAACAGGCCATACCTCAAAAAAATGCGCTAAACTAACTACTCTCGCCAACGTTTGTAACTTGATACTTCTGTTTTCCTCGCCAATTTATGTAACATGATATCCTTGTTACCTCGAGAATATAAGCGTAGATGGATATTTTATGTTGTTTATTCAAAACGCAAATTTTATTTCACCTATAAACAGACTTAATCTAATGATCAAATAGTCACGTCGAGTAATTGCATACTGCGTTCTTATTCACGTCAAACTAGTGTTTAATGCTATCGATTAATACAACAGAGGAGTGTTTCAACGAGAAGGATTGAGGGTAGAGATCGTTAGCGGGCCGAAATTATATATCCTTCATCGGTGACCGCGTCGCGTCCAAGACTGGTGAAATTAATTGGTTAGTTGGTAGGGCATAGTCTGGGGAAAAAATTGCCAAGTTTCTCTATCACAATTTTTTTAGTTTTACACGTAACTAACGCGGGAAAGTTTCAGCTGAATATAACTTTTTATTCTCCTCATAGAGGAGGAAATAAACAAGCTGCTAAAGAGAAAAAATATGTCTCCATCTGATTCTTTATTTAAACCCGGGCTAAAACACAGAGACACACACAACACATTTGCAGTCACAGTAGCGCTCTTTGCTTTAAAAAAAAGGGAGAACTGACCTTACCTAAAACATAGTTGTTATCCCAAGTCAAAACGAGAGTGTGGTATCACTTAAAAAACGCGCAGATCTAAACTCAAGAACAGAGTTTATCACACTACTAAACACACAGCGGACGCCTTAACTAGGTTTTAAAAAAGGTCGATGATTACCGGTAGTTCAGCCACTAAAATTGACCAACGCGACAATTTAATTTCATCCACGCTGTTGCCCGGCATTATCGTGACCGTGGTCGGATATAGCAATATCCAGACCGCGCCAAGAATAAAAGCAAGAAAAAACTCCTCTTATTTTACTTTTACGCAAAGAGTAGCCTTTACTTCAAGCGGTCAGATGGTACAAGTTTATTGCAGGTAGAAACTAGGTTTTAGACAAATTCGTCATTCATAAGCCTTCAACAACTGCTTTGAAACTTTACAACGCATACATCATGTCTAAAAATGCATAACGTATACTTTATTTTCCAGTAACTAATAAATAGTGTAAAAAGATATAGAGAATATCACATGCGCTCTTCAAGAAACCACATTCCTCTTCGAATGTCGGTTAAAAATATTTCACGAGTGAGTGGAGCGAATGACTGAAATATTTTCCAACACTCGAAGAGAAATTTCGAATCTCCAAGCGGCCAATTATATAAACACAAATGAAATAGCAACTGGAAACCATTTAACTTTCGCTGCGAAAGGCGCAATTTATCATGTTACCGTAGCGACGTGACATTTAACTTGAGAATTGAAGATAACACGTTATTTTCACTTGTGAAGATATCATGTTTTCGCGCGACGGTTCACCTAACATTTCATTGGTGTTTATATGATCTTTTTCTCCGGCGAAACTACAGGTTCTGCCGAGAACATTGTGGCGATTACTCCTCCGACGATAGTGAGAATAAGATAATAAAACTGTCATTGACAAAGGATGAATGAGTTCCAAAGTTACGTTACTACTGAGGAGTCATGTTGATGATCTCGAAGGGTGTATTTTTTACCACCCCACTCTCATCTCTCCGCTCACTGTTCTCTGGATAAGATCAGTGCAAAGTTGCTACGCATTGTTCCAATATTGACAGCTTGCTGAAGCAACTTTCAATTCAAACTCTCAAGTTCTGTGTAGCTCCGTGTGTTTGGCACAAGTTCTGCTATAAAGTAAACATATTTCGGTAAGGGAAAAAGTAACCCACGATGTTTCGTATAGTGAACTGAAAATTGAATCACAAAACTAAAAATTGCGCTTTAAAATTGAAAACAAAAAACACAAGCTGCGGGGCAAATTTTAATTGTCACACTCGTTTCCTAGTTTTAATTTTGTTGATCTATTGATAAACTGTGGACCATAGGGCAGGGTTTTTTCTCCCTCTCTGACATGTTTTTCTCTCTGGTACTATTTTTTATCGGTAAAAGTGAAAATCTGATCTTGGAAACCTGCATGACCAAATTTGAATTAAAAGCTACTTCGAACAAACTGTCAATCGCTATTGCATGGTTTGAATATTACTCCCCACACATTGAGGAAGAGAAAAATACGAGTGCTCTTTCATCATACATCATTAGTAACAATATTACTGAAAACGAGTTTAAGATATTGATAACAAAAGCGGTCATTTGTTTCTCAGCGACCACCTTTTTGAGCTTATTGTAATAGACAACTGGTTCAAGCAGTGGCATATTTAAGAATCGATTCATTGCAGATCGCCCCCGAATTTGTTAAGTTGAAAAGCGCGGGAACATTGCATAAAAATTAACTTTGAGCCTTCTATTAACATACATGTCAGTTTAAGCTTTCAAGCGTCGACACTTTGTTTAAATTGCAACTGAATGTCGTCTGGGCCAGATACCAAACCCGGAGCAACAGCAAGAAAATTTAACAAGCTAAAGCTCATTCAAAGGTAAGAGTAAGAGAAATTCTTACTTAGAAACTCCAAAAATGGAAAGTGTGTTATTTTTTTATGTGAAAGGGCTCGGATCAGAAAAATTGGTAAGATCAGATCAACACACCTGTCTCGTCTTTTGGATATGTTGGTGGTTTGCAGTAAACTTAAAACGTAAAACTAAAATCCTGCTAAACATAGCATTAAAAATGACGGAGGAATATTGAATAAACGGCGGTAAGCGTATCTACGACTTTATCAAAACTGATCGTTTTATCCAACAAAGTCAGCTTTATACTACAACACATTTTATCTCTCTGAGTAAACTTTACGAGTTAACTTCGCTTTACTGTGGCGTATATCCGAGCCATTCAAGATCATAGAACTCTCAGGTCTATTAGCAGTGTTAAAGAATTAAGAACATACAGAGTTATAAAGCTCTTTAGCACATGGCTTATTGTCGGTTTTACTCCGCTAGTAGACTACCTGGCTGCTTGTCGAGAGAAACACGTATTTGTTGAATTATCAAGTATTTTTATTGCAGAATGACGTAAAATCTGAAAAACCTTACCCTCTACAGAATCATAACCAAAAGTGAGTTTACTGGTGAAACGTTTTCTGGGCAAAAGAAATATCAATACCAAGCGTCCTACATGAAAGCTCTATTGATGACAGGTATCATCAACTGACATCTCGTTTAGACGACCTCTTAATTAATTTCTGGTGAAAAAGTTCTGTTTTGCAAATTGCTCCTTCAAACATTAAAGCAAGCCAAATTGTCCCTAAAGTATCCTTCTTTTGAATTGTAAACAATACGTGCTCCACCATTTATACATTTGTAAAATTTGTTGTTCTCGATGTAGAATAAGCTATTATTTGTGAGCACCATTTAAATATAAATAAGCGATCATAAAATCAGCTGCACAAAATTTCGTCCATCTGTTTATGGCTATATGAGCATAAATGATCACACGTTACTGCTTTTTAATGAGCCTATTTATGTTAGCAAAACGTTGTCTTTAGATCTAAAGAAAATATGTTTATGACACATCGGATATCTGGAGAGGAGGTCTACAATAATCAGTCATTCTTAAGACTATAAAGGCGGAGAAAGGAATCAACACTAACTTAAAATCCTAAATTGTCATAATTGGGTCCTCCAAACTATTGAAAATACTTTGGCACATTTAAAATCATGATCATTGTTTTTTTATTCACTTTTTTAGCTGAGTCAGTTGTCATAAATACAAAACACCATCGATCACAAGACGATTGTTGAACCTCGTTCAAAGAAATGACTACTGAAGGTATATCTGTCTGGTGTCCAGTCTTCATCGCTGAATTTTTGCTGATATTGATTATCAATGTCATCACAGTCATCGCCTTTGCAAGAACCCGCCGTCTACGCAAGCGCAATACGTACCTCATAATAAACCTGACTGTGGCCGATCTACTGGTGGGTGCTGTGACAGGACCACTGTTCGTGTACCACAAGAGTAAAGAAAACCACGATTTTTCATGGCCAGGATTTATCAGTTGGGCCGTTAAATTGACTTTCATAATAGCTTCCCTAATGAATCTTTCCTTAATTTCCTTAGACCGGCTACATGCGACACTTTATCCCTTCAGGCATTGCTTAATAAGGGAGTGGTCTTATTTTAGAATCATCATGGGTAGCTGGTTTATAAATTTACTTTTCGGTTCTCTCATGGCTGGCTTGTATTTGAATGGACCATACAGGTATTTATCATTTGTTTACGCTAGGACATCATTTGATGTTGTAAATTTACTTGTTCTCGCAGTCTCTTATATCGTTATTTTTGTAAATGTTGATAGAAGACCTCATTCCCAAATAGTGCCGCACTGCAAGGTGAAAGGAAACTACCCACAACTCTATCGATAGTCACCGGGGTTTCCGTTCTAACAATTCTTCCCTGGGCTATTTACAAATCCCTGCCACTACACATAAAGAAAACAGACCTATATGTCAGGCATCGATATTCACAATACGTTAGCTGTGATATCTTTTGCCAACTCTTTAGTGAATCCTTTTGTATACGCCATACGAATGCAGGAATTCAGGAAAGCGATAAGAAACCTTGTATCACGGCAGAGGCAACGACGACAAACAAGAAGCGTACAGAGAAGATCTCATCGCTCACAATCTGAAACTAAGTTGTAAACTCCAACTGGAAAACTCCAAACCATAGACAGGAAAAGACGGGGGGGGGGGGGGGGAGGGGGAGGAAAAGCCTACTTTTAAGGCGACTTGAATGCATTTCATTGGAGACTAGATGCTTTACTGATCAAAGTGTTGAAAAGTGCATCTATGTTGCCCGTTGCCCATTTAGCAAAGTGGTTGCTGTCTAGAGTAGTCCTTCCAAGGAAAATTCCTAACTCCAGATACAGGAAGGAGCGGTTCGAAAAATTTATACAATTGTAATGGGTTGTGTTTTTCTTTTCCTTTTTTAATCTGTGAATCAAAAATAGGCAAGTTAACGCCTTTTATTAAATATGTCTCGGTGCTTCGAAGAGAGTAATAGCCTTAGCCTTATAGTTTGTAAACTCTCGTACAATTTTGGAACCATGCAAAATGCATATCCAGCCTAAAAAAAGTGCATAACTTGTTAAACGCTTCCACATTTGTGGACAAGAGTACCGGGCTTAGCAAGTTTGGTAAGAACACGTATACAGAATAAGAATAATTACAGCCGAACCCCGTTATCTGGAGCTCTTAAAGTAATAAAACACATCACATCATTGATAATAATTAGTTAAAATAAAATGCTAACTTAATGAGTTCAAGTCTTACAATGTATTAACAACAACATTAAAAAGTGTTCCGAATAATCAAGAAAGAGCTCTTTTCCTACATTTCATCACATGATCTTATACACTTACGTAACATTTACTTAGTCTCAAAATAAGTTTAAACAAAGAAAAATCATCAAGGTGCCAGTGTTTGTAAATCTGATCTTAATTAGCATAGATTTTTACGATTTTATTCCTTCGTTTTCTCCTTAGCTCTGGTTTCCATTAAGAAAATATATAAAAAATAGTTGACCACGTACGTGTCCAAACACCTCGAAGCTCGTCAAGAATACTCCGCTGCGCGTCGTATTTTCAATTCTTTCCTCCGTGTTTCATCACTGTCGAAAGGGTACAAAAGATTCTTTGTGATCATCTTACAGCAAACATGACCATCCATCTAATATTTTGATCGAGTGACTAAGTTTGGTTCTATGACTCAAGCGCACACAGCACAACACACACGGGAATATGACATTAAAGAGAGTAACTTACAGGGTCCAAAGAGGAAACAAATCGCCAAACTAATTCTCTGTGAAAGTTGAGTTGGGTAATTAGAAATTAATGTACGAATCTAAAGTTCCTTGGTTTCCTTTCAGCTGACTTCTTAAATGAATTAATTGAAGCTACACAGTATTGGCTTACTTCACAAACTGGTTACTGACCTGCTTCTATTGCAGGAAAACAATTCGAGCAAATTTGTGCAAGATTGTGCAACTGACAATTAATAAGTTACTCAGTGAGTATTAGCCAATGGGAATCTTGCGTTCGCCAGCGAACGCAGAAATGAATAAGACTGGGGGATTCTTATAGCAGGCGTTCTTCTCTCCTCCCAGGTCCCTTCTTTCCTCGTTTAACGCCTGCTACGCAGGTTAGTCACGCTCAAAAGTTCATTTCTTGCTGAAACAACAAACAAAATCTCATGTCACTTTTCGTCAATCATATGCTGCTTTCATGCATCTGCGTTGCTACAGTGATTCCTCCAGTTCCGCTTCCTTGCTATGTGCTTCAGCCTTTTTTGTTCAATGTAGCCTGCTATAAAAAAACATAGGAAAAAACGTTCAGTAAAGCAGTATATTGCACATTTGGAGGGAGATCGCGTTTTTTCGCGGTACGGGCCGGAAGAATGCAAACCCGCTAGATTTCTCCTTATTTGAGGTGTGGAAAGCAGTTTTACCGCAAGATTCACTTGGTGAATCAAAATGGGCGGCGGAGACAATTGTGTTGTTACCAATATATATATTTCTAGTATTTTGCTTCATTATATTCTGGACACTTGTAAGGTACCAGGTGGAAACTAGTAAAAGCTTGGAAGGCATACGGTGATCTGATCAACGGTATTTAAAATCTTTCAAATAAAGATTATTCGGTTAACTATAAATGGACATCAAAGTTCTCTGAAAGCAGACAAGTAGTTGGAGTAATTGGAAAAAAAAATTATTCTTAAGGAAGGTTTCGGTATTCCGTAGAGTGGGTCAGGGCCACCTTAAATTTTCGAAAAGGTAAGGTGACTCTGAGCCCACTGGACAAGCACTGCGTCCTATCGTGCTTATTCAGAATTGGATAATTAAAAAAAATGGGTGTTACCAAGCTGGTTTTTGAGTTATAAGCGTTTGAAGCTAAACTTAATGGTGTACTTAACAGATTGCATTGTTGTTATGGTAACCTGTAATATAAAACGGATGATACCATTATTGTAGCATTACTTGTCAATTCAAAGTATAGCTTTTCGAAAAGTACTGGAAACTGTTTCCCGCCCCCTTAAAGGACCTAAGTCAGCCTTTACTATTTTTTGTTTAAATCGAGATTATTGATATTACATGGTGAAGTGAAATCTTTATTACTTTTCTGTAAGTTGTCTTCCTAAAAGCATGTTTTTTCGTTTCGACATGCTGCGAATAAACCTTGCATACGGCAGCTGAGCCCGCAGTACGTGCGGCAGTCAAAACTTAGCTGTCCTACCATAACGACACGATAATAGCCATTTTCTGCCCAGCAAACACAAATAAAACAATGCAATTAGTGCGTTGGGCTCTTCTAATAGTTTACTTGAGAATTCTGAGTTTAATTTGGTGAGGAACTACATATTTTGTTCAGAATAGCAGAAATATTATCTTACCTGGTGACACTCGACGAACTGCGAGCGAGGTGCCTGACTTTGGTGCCAAATTAGAAGCTTGGAGGCTCAAATGTTTCATAATTTTCTATTTTTGCAATCTGATATGGTTTTTGGAATTGTAAACTGCCTTTTTCCTGAATATTTGATGCCGTTTCCAGTGAGAAAAAGTTGCCCGACTTCGATGCTTTTCTCGTTCACTTACATTGAATTCAGGACAGTAAAGTTTTTCCCGCCTGTTGAATTCTGATTGGTCAATTCAAATTTTAGGCGCCGTATGCAAGGATATACTAACCAAACTCTGGCATGTAAACAAAAACAAAGGTGCGGCTAACTAGGGCCATCTAAGGTCCGAGTAGCTAGGCCTAACACATCAATCGTTAACCCGCAGATGTCAGCTTCTCTGCAACTACTTTAGTTCCAAGAATATTCAGGGACAATTTTTTAGTCGAGATAAATCAAAAATTCAGTACTTTTTCGTCATAGACGAGGATGATTATTGCAAAAGCTATTACACGAACTCTGCAAAGTTGCTAAGTAATGTTTCTATATCGATTGACAGCTTGCTGGAAGCAACTTTCAATTTAATTTGTCAAGCTCCGGGTGAGTTTGGCACAAGTTCTGATTTTCCTTTCGTTTGCTAATATACAAAGATATCGAGAGGGTCCTGAAGGGGAGTTTCAGATCCCATTTCCCAGTGCTATTTTATGAAAAATCCCATTCCCATTTGGGATTTTTTCCAAATTCCCACTCGCATTT
>JAHPZR010025527.1:7500-10000 GCA_019787425.1 Platygyra sinensis
ATGTTTTTAACAGGTCATATTGTTGCTATGGTAACCTATTGTGCCACAAAATTAACAGCAACTTGTTCCCCGATGATTGAGCAGTTTGTTGATACCATGAGTTTGGCGTCAACCAGTAAAGAGTGGTAATAATGACCCATCAAACTCTAAGTCTTAAAAAGTACTGGAAACTGTTTTCAGCCACCTTAAGCAATATGTTCGATTACATACGATTCACTTGTGAAAACAATAATGATGACATTTTATTCAAGACTCGTTAAATAATTTTTTGAAAAAAAAAAAGAATATTCTAAGGGAATACAGGTATTATCTACTAAAGATTATTTAACTTAACAACAATAAAAAGATAATATGCACAGGGGATCCTTCCGAACTGCACTGAAACTTTCCAAACGCAAAAAATACATTTAGATGGGTATGCCGAGCGCACAGCCGGCCAGGCAATGTAATTCAATCTTTTAAATATTGAGTTGCATTCGCTGTTACAAATGATATGTCGAATTTTTTTCACTAACAGGTAGAAATAAAGGAGACAGGAAAACTTATTGTGGATGGAGGACATGCACATCAGCCAAACAGAAAGTATGATTTAGGTGGTGGAGGAGGAGGGATCATTCAGATAATAGCACCTATGGGCAATCTTGCTAATGACGCACTGTCATTGAGGCATGGCAATGTTTTTGGGCAGTGCGATGACGATGCAACTATTGGCTATTTTCTTCTAACAGGTAACTACAGCTATATCAAAACTAAGCTCCCGGGTATATAGATTTTAATTATGTCCATTGCCATTATTAATTGAAACAACGGATTTTTTAAAAAGGCGGAGCTGGTTAAGGTAATTCCCCTGAAATAAAACTGACAACAGATTTTCGTTCAAACTTTGCCCACTGAATATTTATCATATGAAAACTTCAATTTTGAAATAAAAAAGGGGGGTGCTCATACTCATTAAGGAGCACTGGGGCATTGAAAATGACCCATTTTGGCATTATTTAATGCTTATTACAAGAACGCATTCCCAGTAATAATTATAAATTTCTGTGACCGAGACTCATGAGAACATGCATTAAACTGGAGTCAATGCATTGTATCGGACACAAATAAACTTTTTAAGTTTGATTTAGACAGAAAGCTGAATTCTTGAATAAAATTTCAACCAAATTTCTTGACATGGTTACCATAGGAAAAAACAGAACAGACCACAGTTTACCTGCAATTTTCGTTATTTATTCAATTTTCAGCAATAGGAATCAGATCAGTCTTTCCTCAAGCAATGTTTATGATAAGTTGATTACAATGACTGAAAAAAAGGTTTGGGTGCCCGTGCTCGTTGGTGAGCTATAGCCATTTTCCAACTGACAGCGCTCAATATCAAGGCAAATCCGCCAGGTTTTCAATATGCGCGTGCACGCGGGCGCGCTAAATGACGCCATAAATTATGCGCAGAAAGGATGCGCAGTGCAATTGTGAGGAATAACCTTAATACAAAGCAGAGTAGACCCTTTCGCCTCGTTTGTATGTCAAACCGCTGGTAACTGTATTAACCTTTATTCTCTACTTGCACAAATCCCATAATACACCTCTTTTACCCCCCAAAAATTTGCATAGGCATTGTTTTAGATTACTCTTGGGACATGTTCATGTCCCAGGAGAAATTGCAAACAATGAGTATGCAAAATTTTTGGGGGGTAAAAGAAGTGCATTATGGTATTGTGCAAGTAGTGAATTCCCTAATACGGATATGGTAAAACTTAAGTATATCGCACGGATCAAATTCGTGTATGCCAAAGTAAACTGCCTTCAAAGATTTTTTCACAAACCTGCTTCGTTCGCTCTACAGTTCACCGTTATCAAAGTAACAGTCGACGCTTTAGTTACAAAAATTTAATTTTTAAACAATGTACAACCACTTTGAAGTTTGAACCTCAAAGCGGTTGTACATTTTTGTAAAAATACTTTCATTTCTGCTGTATAAGAAGAATTTTATTCCATTCGTCAATAATTACTTCGAAACCTAGAAATATATACAAAGGCATGAACAAACGTAACATGAAACTAAATGAACGAAACATAAACAGTTGATGGCTAACACTTACCCCGTGGCTCAAGAGAGTTACAGCAAAACGAGACCACAGCCGTTACAAGAACGCTGATAGGCTCTTTGCAGAAACAAAAGTTGGGCTGGACTGGTACGAGTTCCTTTGTTTTGGAAGTGCCACTGCGTTATCACGTCCCAGAATTATTCAGTACCATGTGACCGGATTGTGCAAAGGGCCTATTGCGAAAAACTGATACAACATGATAAACAATTATTGGATGAGGCTGTGCATGATATCATGAATTATCAAAACCGAGGTCTGTAACACAGACACGAGGTTTTGATAATTCATGTTATAACCCACCCATTAATTTTTGATTGATTTTATTGGCTATTTTACGTCACGTGGTATAAATCTCTGGACCGTTATCACGCAATAACCCCCGCCCGATTCGATAT
>JAHPZR010025529.1:0-16081 GCA_019787425.1 Platygyra sinensis
GTTGCCCAAACAAGAACCAAAAGGCAAGAAACGTAAGACCAAGAAAGAGGACGCAGGTATCAAAACGAAGAATAAGAAGATCAAAAAGGAACCTCTAGAAGGTAAACGACAAATGTCAATGAATGAGTGGTTGAGTAAAGGGAGAAGCGACAAAGAAAGGAAACGTCACGTTCAGTTTTCACGGTTTGTGGCAGTTAAGCACATTACCTGTAAAGGAACCTTGAGTTTGAAAAGTCACACCATTCAGTTGCAGTATGACATAGATTCTGCTAACCGTTGGTCATCCTTTAATCTGAAAAGATTACGCGATAGAGAGAATTTGAAAAGACTTCACAAAAAGAGAAAGCAAGAGGCAACCCCCAGACGCCAACGAATCAGAGATCATATTTTGGACACTATAAGACAGTTAAACGTACTGAACTTATTTTAATTTTCATAGATAATCTGATCAAAGAGGAGCAGCTTGAAGATGGCGAGATCTTTGACCCAGAAGCATTCTTGCAGAATCTCAATTTAGAGTACCTTCCAGAGAAAGCTGATCCTTTAGTGGGCTTTGATTGTACTTCAATGATTAATTCGTCACTACCGCCACAACCACAACCACCTGCAATGACCAGACAAGACACTGAGATAATCCACTATTGTCCTATCCATTATCTGTCACCTATGAGAAAAGGCAAAATCACTACCTCGTTAGGAGAGTGGGAATTTCTGAGATGTTCCGAAACCAAGTTCTTCACCAATTGTTTTGTGACCTGTAGGTTAGATAGAGCCGAGTATTACTTGCAATCCGTTAAAAGACAATTGCACCATTATTACAAAGATCCAAACAACATTGGAATGAGGTGTTATTGTCAAAAATCTACAGTGTTGTCTATGTCAAATTCGGAGAAAAACCCTGGTCGTCTCTACTTCAAATGCCCCAAGCGAGAGTGTAAGTTCTTTCAGTGGGCTGATGTGGAACCCCGTGGATGTGTCAAGAATTGGTTAGAATGCAAACCGACACCTGGTGATTCAGGAGCTAGCAATCACTTCTCCAATGATAGAATGATCAAAGATCGTGTGATTTGGGAACATGAAGCAGAACCGATTCCTTTTGACCAAGCCTTGTGGGAAGAATGCCAAAAGCAGGAATTCATTATGACAGATAGCTTTAACATCATTGCAGTCCCTTGTGAACTACAAGGTAAACGATTTCTAAGGAGCAAAGAGAAAGAATTACGCAAGGAGTTGTACTTATTGCGTCTCATTGCCCAAATCAACAAAGGAGCCAGCGAACAAAGCCAGAAAGAACATTAAGTCATGAACTATATCTAAACAAATTAAGGCTATGGCTTCTGTTAAGGACAACTTATGTCTCGTCATAGACTTGGAAGGATTCTTTGTGGAAAAGAAATTTCAAGTACGTGAAATGGGTTATTATTCCTGGAATGATCGCTTTGGCTGCTATGCCTTCTTCCAATCAGCAACACTCAGCGACTTGTCTCACAAGGATAAGAAGACAGTGAACTTTGCAAAACAAAAAATACACAGACTCACTTATCAACCCCGTTAGCAAGAGAGAGCTTATGCATCACATCAAGTAGATAATGTATTACTGAGATTGTACAACCAATTCAAGATGAAAGGAAGAACTGTGGTAGCCTACAAGGGAGGTCACGTGGAAAAAGACTTACTAGATAAACTGGACATTCTGAACCTTAATTTAGAAACTTGGGGTTGCCCCAAATATGACCAGTTAAAGCAAACCATTGTAGAACCGTTGCCAAGTTGTGGTTTTCACTTAAATGATAACATTCACCATTGTCCTATGACTGAGTGTCACGCGTTTTGGTTATGGATTCAAACCTATGTCATGTAAATAATATATTAAATTTTTTCACTCAACTTTCCATTGTGTATGTTTTGTTAGCGAATTCTAAAGCAGACTATATCATGTAAATATACTGATTTCTCACTTTCATTAAAACTTGAGTATGATTAAACTTGTCTTGACTTGTCCATGCTTGCCATCCCTGCCTAATACACTCTACGTGGGCCCCACACCCTACTTTACGTGGGCCCCACACCCTACTTTACGTGGGCCCCACCTGAATCTCATTATTTACTCACTATAAACAATAGCTTACGTGGGCTCCACGCGTGGAACGAGACTCTTTGCATGTTCTTCCAACCTCGCACCATTTTTTTATGCAAATTCATGAATACAGCAATCTGATTGGTCCATTCAAATTTTTAATAATATGTACCATGCTGTGATTGGTTACCACCCGGTTGAGCGTGCTAAACTACTGCTAAAAAGTCATGACGTTTCGACCTCTCCGAGGTCATTTTCAAGTGAGTAAAATTTTCTAAATTAGCATAAATATGATACAATACGTAAAAAAGTGTTAAAAGTATACCATGGAAAAGAATAAAATAATTGCAGCAAGAATTGCTGTAAACAAATGGTTTGGTTTATCATATTTTAGTGCTCGCCACATTTTTTACGATTACAACTTGTTTTAACATACTTATGCTAATTTTTTAGTTAATGGTTAATTGAAATCAACTTAACAGTATCGAATGAATTTACCTTCAGTTGAACCTCTCATGACACTTCTAAATGGCAGGGACTTAAGTAACTCTGGTACAACATCGATGAACTTCATCATGTATGGGGTTAGGTTATCCTTACCAAATCTAAAAACAAAAAAGCTGTGAAAGAGGTCAGTGTGGTGTAGGTACGTGCTGATGTCGTGATCAGTGATGCCAAATGAATAGTCCCCCTCGCTCCTGGATTCTTTCACTCTGTCTTCTATTAGGACTGGCAGGGTTCGTACAAAGTCTTGAATTCTTGAAAAAGTCTGGAAATTTGCGAACTCCTTTTCCAGACCTGGAAAAAGTATGGAAATTAAAGGCAAAGTCTTGAAAAATGGGATGAAGTCTGGATTTTTCTCAAGGGGGAGCAGGTGTTTCAAAACTAGCTGAAATCTTTGCAATGTAGCTGATTTCAGTTCCATTAACTTGGCCAAACGGCAAAACACTTCATAATAAAATGCGGTACGGTCGGAGTTTGAGAGCCCAGTCTCCAATGCCCTGCATTGCATTATGGTTCATTGCGTTTGTTTCTCGGGCCGTGAAGAATCTCACTGTTATCTTGAGTCTGGAAAATAAACAAAAATGGTTTGGAAAAAGTCTGGAAAAAGTCTTGAATTCTGTCCTCAAAAATGTGTACGAACCCTGGACTGGGTCTGGATCCATATGAGCAATCCTGAGAGAAACAGGAATATGCATGGTCCTTAGCTATAAGATTAGAATGTGGTTGGTAGGCGATGTTATACAGTTTTGCCTTGGAGGACATTTTAGCGCGCAGTTGTTTTTCACTGGTTTCGCAGGGCTTTGATGTACAGCGTATACTATTTAAACTACCGTATTTATTCGCCTATAAGCCGAGCGATTTTTGCAACAAATTAAACTGAGAACAAGTCAAATCTCACCAAGATAGGCGGTTCGGCTTATAGCCGAGTATTTTCGTCAAAAAAAAATTACGGGTGCTGAACAAGATTTGAAATTCAATCTTTATTCAACTATAAGCCGGGCGATTATCAACAAACACAAATTTCTGAGATGACAAACGTCAGCTACTTGAGGCATTTTGTCTGATACATCAAGAGCATTTGAGATCCTACACATTTTGAACAATCTTCTCGATCCAGTGAGGCTTTATAAGTCTGGATCACTGCATAACTCCTTCGCTTTTAGCCGCAGGATTAACCCACTTTCGGCAATTTCTGTAAAGATAAAAGAGAAGCAAGATTTAAATCACTGATTTGACTCCTTTTGACAACATGAGAAACTGGCCAATCAGAAGCGGTCATTCCCACGGCCTGTGTAAACATTGCAACACGATCTGACAGAAATGAACTGATTTACATGTAAGCATTTCATTGTTTTAAAAAAACGAAAGACTTACTTGACTTCCTGCTCTGAGAACCAATCCAGTAGTGTTTGATCCAATTCAGGACTCCTTGGCGAGTAACAGCCCATCGTCTTTTGTTTTGCCGGGATTTTTAGCTCACCATTGAAGAGGTTCACTTGATCCTTTCTCCAGCGACGAACCATCAATTCACTGATTCAAAGTTGTTTTCGATGGCCTCTGCTTCAGCAATGACTTTTAGTTTGAAGGCTAAGTTTTACGAAGAACAACAATCTTTTGGCATGATTGATTATGACAACTTTGAAAGCGAGGGATGGGATTCAAGACTAGACTCAGGTGAATGTTTTGTCATGTCACACGTGGTTCTATTTATTTACTTCAAGCATGTAAAGCCGGATCACATTAAATTCAACTTGATGGTATCTTGGATTTGTCGTTGCTTTCAATTAAACGACCAATAACAAGTGGTTGTATGTTTACCGAGGGGGAAGCTTCTTTTGTTTTTGGTTGACATTAATTTGTCTCTTAATGACATGTGTAGAGTACTTTGCAATTATTGGCTCTCGGCTTATAGCCGAGTGTTTTGCGTTCATTTTTCAGTAAAATCTAACAGCTTCTCATGGAAAAAAGTTTAGGGTCTCGGCTTATAGCCAAGATCGGCTTATAGGCGAATAAATACGGTAGTAATAGTTATCACTAAAGCTGCCCCCGCTTTCTTCAATTTCTGCTAATTGAAAACAATAATATTGAACATTACTGGATGAACTAAAACTTTATATTTTTTTGTAAACTATATCACTCATACTATTTAAAAAACAGCGCATACCGATACATGTAAAACAGCTGATAATAAATTTCCGATTCCAAATCAAACCAGGTGATTTGGTCTGCAGGCCGTCCCATCTTTTCCTGGAGTCTAGGTGGAAGTTTCTCTGGGAAGATGCTGGTACTGGAAACATTCTCAAGAAGAGGAGAGTAATGGTCACCACCATAATCAGGGGGACTGATTATTCCCAAAGCATGGGATGTGTTTAAAGTTATGTCGTCAACAGAACCATCCTGTTTAAACCTAAGAAGAAGCAGCATGTCAAGCAAATATGTGACGTTTTGCGCGAAAACGTACACTAACGGTTTTCCGTTTCCGAACGGTTTTCCGTTTCCAGACTGTTCGTAAGCCGTTCGAAAAAAATTTGCATCCGTTCGAACGGCTTGGCTTAACCGTTCTAAAAAATTTGCATCCGTTCGAACGAGTTGGTAAGCCATTCACTAAAATCGTCAATCCGTTCGAACGGTTTGGTCAACCGTTTGCTAAATTACTCAGTCCGTTCGAACGGTTTTGCCAACCGTTTGCTAAATTTCTCAATCCGTTCGAACGCTTTGGTCAACCGTTCGATTAAACACCTACTGCCGTAAGAATGGCTTGGTCAACCGTTCGTAAACAAGTCAGCAATCCTTTGGCTTATTCAGTCTTTCAATAAAATCACCTACCTAACATCATCATTTTTGTTTTCTAAAGTCCAGGCAACTGCTTTAAATCCGCGATCTGTATTCAAAACTCACCTGAAAGTGCACTGATTGTCTTGTTTTCGCTGTGGTTAAAGGAAGGAATCAAAGTGGCTAAGAGCCACTCAACTTGGAAAATGGATTGTTTCTAAACAGTGACAATTTTGATGCCACGACTTGGGGCTTTAATCCGAAGGTTAAGTTAGTAAGGTTCGGAAGAACTTTGACATTCAAAGTGGTATCGATGTGGAAGAGAAAATCCTGTTTCGTGTAGAGAGCCACATTTTCGCGGACGAAGAGTTTGAAAGCAAGGGTAGAAATTCCCATGACTAAAGCCGCTTCGTTTCTCAGAATATTCGAAGCAATTCCTTGAATCGCCCCGCTTCCAAATCGAACACAAGATAAACTGAAAGGTTGATGCTTCTTTTCGTGGCATTCAATCGAAGATCCATTTAAAATCCAAGTGCCAGTCGCCAAATAATTTCGAGAAATGCAGCTTTTGAAGCGACCAGCTTTCGCGGCCCGGAATTCGTGAGCAAAAGAACAACAGTCGTGCTGTTTGCTCCACGCTGATTGGATGCATTCTCTAACATTACCCAATCAGCGTGGAGTAACAGCGTGCCTGTGGATGAGCTTTCAGAATGTCACAAACAGTATTAAAAAGTCGTTCGAACGGTTAGTTACAGTAAAGTAAAACGATTTTCTTGCACCTATTCTCCTTATTTGAACCTATGGGTATACACAACAAGTACTATCCTTTCAGGATGCGGGCCTGTCAGTTTGTCAGTGGATATTAATTCCTTTCACTTTCCCATAAGATAACAATACCTTAAAATTGTAAAACATACGGTACTTAATACCTAAATTTATTTTGAAGCATTTAATTCATGGCTGTATTCCAAATACCTAAAATTCAGGAAGAATTGTAACATAAAATTACTATATACCTGAATTAAAATGGCCCTAGATACGGTATACCCAAAACCCCTGGCCAGGCCTGACTTATAAAATCTAGAGTTCTATTTTGTATTTGCTGTATTAAGGTGGCTGAACACAGTTTTTGATACCTCTGTTTCATTTACATTTTTCTCTAAAACCCTTGATCCTTTGGTCACCAAAAATGGCAGCAAGCAAGTTAACAACACAAACTTCAACTTTTTGATAATTAAGCTGACGTATGTACCGTTGCCATGGCAACATGATCAAATATAAACAGGTGTTTAAAATCGGTTTTGTTTATTTGCAGAAAATCTAGTCATTAGATTTTCTTTATAATTTGCATGCAACAAGCTTGTAACGATACTCGCAAGTTAGCGCTATTTTAATAATAATTTAACAAACAGATCTTTAATTATCCCTCTTTGAAGGTTCACTGGCATATCTTGAATTTCCTTTGTTAAAGTTCAATTTTTTTTCAATCCTCCAGTTACTTATTTCCTAAAGTATTTTCGTGCCAAATGTCGTGAAATTCTAATGAGTGGTTCTCGAGAAATAAGCGCCTCCGAGAAGTCAATTTTTCACTCAATCGCACTTTTTTCGACTTACTACGCATGTGCTGCATTTAAATGGGTTCTTTTAGCAACAAAGAAATAGCAGAGCCGAGTTCTTTGCATCGTTTCCTTTCTAACATACCTTTGTAATAAAAGAGTAAAACCATCAATTCAATACATTGTGTTCATTTGTGAAGAACAAAATAGTACAGATAGCGCAGACATTGAGCAAATAAAATGATCGCTCTATTTATGCCATGTTTGTTTTTATGCAATACTTGTGCACGCGCTGAATCGCGTTAGCAAGAGCACGCGCCAAAACTGTGTTCGGCCACCTTAAGGTGCTTAACCAGTTCTCTTAGCAATGTTTCTCCAAGTCTACTCAGGATAGTTTATTTCTTGTTCACTGATAAAGTTCTATTTTCAGATCAATATCAGTATCTGGGCAACTGTGCACCTACCCCTCCCCTAACCCAACAGTAACACTAACTTATTAACTTATTATAACATGTTGGGTTAGGGGAGGGGTAGGTGCGCAGTTGCCCAGATACTGATATTGATCCCTATTTTCTATGTTGACCTATTTATATGACTATGACAAACTAAATGGGTGTACTATATTGAAATAATTGAATTTGAAATTCCTATTTTCACCCTATTTAAATTGTAGGCGACTCTGAGTACTTAGATGCCATATGGAGTGATTCTCTTGGTGCCACTACCAACGATAGGTTTAATCTGTGGATGAAAGAAAGTAAAGAAACTAAGGGAGATGTTGATCCTGTCTCTGGCTTCTGGTCAGGACTTCAGAAATCCTTTAACAGACCATTGTCAGAGTTGAAGCCTCTTGTCCCATCAATCTCCTTGGCAAGGACAATAATGTGCATAAATCATGGCCTATCTCGTATCACAGAGAAGCTCTTGACATTAACCGTGACAAGTGCTGGTAGGCTTGCTTCAGAGGTTTCAACAGAGGAACGTCTTTCAGCCATTTCACATCTGACGAAGAATACTCAGTCGAGGGGCGTGAGAGGAGGCACTTTCCATTTCAGGTATTTTTTTATTAGTGTACAGTTTAATCAAAACTCTATAACTGACTCACCCCTATGTTCTTCTGTTGGACTTGCTCAACAAAATTGTTAAAAGAAATGTCCACAAAAAAATATATGTGACCTTTCACGCGAAAACGTACACTAACGGTTTTCCGTTAAACGGCTGAGACGAACGGCTATCGAACGGTCTACAAACGGTTAACTAAGCCGTTTGAAACAGTTTCATCGAACGGCTAAACGGTTTGTTAAGTATTCCGAACGGGCAACCTAAATGTTCGAACGGTTCATGAAATTTCTCGAACGGTTTGCCAAACGTTCGAACGGCTTATGAAATCTTTCGAACGGTTTATGAATCCACCGAACTGTTTGTCAAAACGTTCGAACGGTCGCAATCGGTATTTGCGAAATCAATGGCAAAGTGAAAGGAATTAATATCCACTGACAAACTGACAGGCCCGCATCCTGAAAGGATAGTACTTGTTGTGTATACCCATAGGTTCAAATAAGGAGAATAGGTGCAAGAAAATCGTTTTACTTTACTGTAACTAACCGTTCGAACGACTTTTTAATACTGTTTGTGACATTCTGAAAGCTCATCCACAGGCACGCTGTTACTCCACGCTGATTGGGTAATGTTAGAGAATGCATCCAATCAGCGTGGAGCAAACAGCACGACTGTTGTTCTTTTGCTCACGAATTCCGGGCCGCGAAAGCTGGTCGCTTCAAAAGCTGCATTTCTCGAAATTATTTGGCGACTGGCACTTGGATTTTAAATGGATCTTCGATTGAATGCCACGAAAAGAAGCATCAACCTTTCAGTTTATCTTGTGTTCGATTTGGAAGCGGGGCGATTCAAGGAATTGCTTCGAATATTCTGAGAAACGAAGCGGCTTTAGTCATGGGAATTTCTACCCTTGCTTTCAAACTCTTCGTCCGCGAAAATGTGGCTCTCTACACGAAACAGGATTTTCTCTTCCACATCGATACCACTTTGAATGTCAAAGTTCTTCCGAACCTTACTAACTTAACCTTCGGATTAAAGCCCCAAGTCGTGGCATCAAAATTGTCACTGTTTAGAAACAATCCATTTTCCAAGTTGAGTGGCTCTTAGCCACTTTGATTCCTTCCTTTAACCACAGCGAAAACAAGACAATCAGTGCACTTTCAGGTGAGTTTTGAATACAGATCGCGGATTTAAAGCAGTTGCCTGGACTTTAGAAAACAAAAATGATGATGTTAGGTAGGTGATTTTATTGAAAGACTGAATAAGCCAAAGGATTGCTGACTTGTTTACGAACGGTTGACCAAGCCATTCTTACGGCAGTAGGTGTTTAATCGAACGGTTGACCAAAGCGTTCGAACGGATTGAGAAATTTAGCAAACGGTTGGCAAAACCGTTCGAACGGACTGAGTAATTTAGCAAACGGTTGACCAAACCGTTCGAACGGATTGACGATTTTAGTGAATGGCTTACCAACTCGTTCGAACGGATGCAAATTTTTTAGAACGGTTAAGCCAAGCCGTTCGAACGGATGCAAATTTTTTTCGAACGGCTTACGAACAGTCTGGAAACGGAAAACCGTTCGGAAACGGAAAACCGTTAGTGTACGTTTTCGCGCAAAACGTCACATATTTGCTTGACATGCTGCTTCTTCTTAGGTTTAAACAGGATGGTTCTGTTGACGACATAACTTTAAACACATCCCATGCTTTGGGAATAATCAGTCCCCCTGATTATGGTGGTGACCATTACTCTCCTCTTCTTGAGAATGTTTCCAGTACCAGCATCTTCCCAGAGAAACTTCCACCTAGACTCCAGGAAAAGATGGGACGGCCTGCAGACCAAATCACCTGGTTTGATTTGGAATCGGAAATTTATTATCAGCTGTTTTACATGTATCGGTATGCGCTGTTTTTTAAATAGTATGAGTGATATAGTTTACAAAAAAATATAAAGTTTTAGTTCATCCAGTAATGTTCAATATTATTGTTTTCAATTAGCAGAAATTGAAGAAAGCGGGGGCAGCTTTAGTGATAACTATTACTACCGTATTTATTCGCCTATAAGCCGATCTTGGCTATAAGCCGAGACCCTAAACTTTTTTCCATGAGAAGCTGTTAGATTTTACTGAAAAATGAACGCAAAACACTCGGCTATAAGCCGAGAGCCAATAATTGCAAAGTACTCTACACATGTCATTAAGAGACAAATTAATGTCAACCAAAAACAAAAGAAGCTTCCCCCTCGGTAAACATACAACCACTTGTTATTGGTCGTTTAATTGAAAGCAACGACAAATCCAAGATACCATCAAGTTGAATTTAATGTGATCCGGCTTTACATGCTTGAAGTAAATAAATAGAACCACGTGTGACATGACAAAACATTCACCTGAGTCTAGTCTTGAATCCCATCCCTCGCTTTCAAAGTTGTCATAATCAATCATGCCAAAAGATTGTTGTTCTTCGTAAAACTTAGCCTTCAAACTAAAAGTCATTGCTGAAGCAGAGGCCATCGAAAACAACTTTGAATCAGTGAATTGATGGTTCGTCGCTGGAGAAAGGATCAAGTGAACCTCTTCAATGGTGAGCTAAAAATCCCGGCAAAACAAAAGACGATGGGCTGTTACTCGCCAAGGAGTCCTGAATTGGATCAAACACTACTGGATTGGTTCTCAGAGCAGGAAGTCAAGTAAGTCTTTCGTTTTTTTAAAACAATGAAATGCTTACATGTAAATCAGTTCATTTCTGTCAGATCGTGTTGCAATGTTTACACAGGCCGTGGGAATGACCGCTTCTGATTGGCCAGTTTCTCATGTTGTCAAAAGGAGTCAAATCAGTGATTTAAATCTTGCTTCTCTTTTATCTTTACAGAAATTGCCGAAAGTGGGTTAATCCTGCGGCTAAAAGCGAAGGAGTTATGCAGTGATCCAGACTTATAAAGCCTCACTGGATCGAGAAGATTGTTCAAAATGTGTAGGATCTCAAATGCTCTTGATGTATCAGACAAAATGCCTCAAGTAGCTGACGTTTGTCATCTCAGAAATTTGTGTTTGTTGATAATCGCCCGGCTTATAGTTGAATAAAGATTGAATTTCAAATCTTGTTCAGCACCCGTAATTTTTTTTTGACGAAAATACTCGGCTATAAGCCGAACCGCCTATCTTGGTGAGATTTGACTTGTTCTCAGTTTAATTTGTTGCAAAAATCGCTCGGCTTATAGGCGAATAAATACGGTAGTTTAAATAGTATACGCTGTACATCAAAGCCCTGCGAAACCAGTGAAAAACAACTGCGCGCTAAAATGTCCTCCAAGGCAAAACTGTATAACATCGCCTACCAACCACATTCTAATCTTATAGCTAAGGACCATGCATATTCCTGTTTCTCTCAGGATTGCTCATATGGATCCAGACCCAGTCCAGGGTTCGTACACATTTTTGAGGACAGAATTCAAGACTTTTTCCAGACTTTTTCCAAACCATTTTTGTTTATTTTCCAGACTCAAGATAACAGTGAGATTCTTCACGGCCCGAGAAACAAACGCAATGAACCATAATGCAATGCAGGGCATTGGAGACTGGGCTCTCAAACTCCGACCGTACCGCATTTTATTATGAAGTGTTTTGCCGTTTGGCCAAGTTAATGGAACTGAAATCAGCTACATTGCAAAGATTTCAGCTAGTTTTGAAACACCTGCTCCCCCTTGAGAAAAATCCAGACTTCATCCCATTTTTCAAGACTTTGCCTTTAATTTCCATACTTTTTCCAGGTCTGGAAAAGGAGTTCGCAAATTTCCAGACTTTTTCAAGAATTCAAGACTTTGTACGAACCCTGCCAGTCCTAATAGAAGACAGAGTGAAAGAATCCAGGAGCGAGGGGGACTATTCATTTGGCATCACTGATCACGACATCAGCACGTACCTACACCACACTGACCTCTTTCACAGCTTTTTTGTTTTTAGATTTGGTAAGGATAACCTAACCCCATACATGATGAAGTTCATCGATGTTGTACCAGAGTTACTTAAGTCCCTGCCATTTAGAAGTGTCATGAGAGGTTCAACTGAAGGTAAATTCATTCGATACTGTTAAGTTGATTTCAATTAACCATTAACTAAAAAATTAGCATAAGTATGTTAAAACAAGTTGTAATCGTAAAAAATGTGGCGAGCACTAAAATATGATAAACCAAACCATTTGTTTACAGCAATTCTTGCTGCAATTATTTTATTCTTTTCCATGGTATACTTTTAACACTTTTTTACGTATTGTATCATATTTATGCTAATTTAGAAAATTTTACTCACTTGAAAATGACCTCGGAGAGGTCGAAACGTCATGACTTTTTAGCAGTAGTTTAGCACGCTCAACCGGGTGGTAACCAATCACAGCATGGTACATATTATTAAAAATTTGAATGGACCAATCAGATTGCTGTATTCATGAATTTGCATAAAAAAATGGTGCGAGGTTGGAAGAACATGCAAAGAGTCTCGTTCCACGCGTGGAGCCCACGTAAGCTATTGTTTATAGTGAGTAAATAATGAGATTCAGGTGGGGCCCACGTAAAGTAGGGTGTGGGGCCCACGTAAAGTAGGGTGTGGGGCCCACGTAGAGTGTATTAGGCAGGGATGGCAAGCATGGACAAGTCAAGACAAGTTTAATCATACTCAAGTTTTAATGAAAGTGAGAAATCAGTATATTTACATGATATAGTCTGCTTTAGAATTCGCTAACAAAACATACACAATGGAAAGTTGAGTGAAAAAATTTAATATATTATTTACATGACATAGGTTTGAATCCATAACCAAAACGCGTGACACTCAGTCATAGGACAATGGTGAATGTTATCATTTAAGTGAAAACCACAACTTGGCAACGGTTCTACAATGGTTTGCTTTAACTGGTCATATTTGGGGCAACCCCAAGTTTCTAAATTAAGGTTCAGAATGTCCAGTTTATCTAGTAAGTCTTTTTCCACGTGACCTCCCTTGTAGGCTACCACAGTTCTTCCTTTCATCTTGAATTGGTTGTACAATCTCAGTAATACATTATCTACTTGATGTGATGCATAAGCTCTCTCTTGCTAACGGGGTTGATAAGTGAGTCTGTGTATTTTTTGTTTTGCAAAGTTCACTGTCTTCTTATCCTTGTGAGACAAGTCGCTGAGTGTTGCTGATTGGAAGAAGGCATAGCAGCCAAAGCGATCATTCCAGGAATAATAACCCATTTCACGTACTTGAAATTTCTTTTCCACAAAGAATCCTTCCAAGTCTATGACGAGACATAAGTTGTCCTTAACAGAAGCCATAGCCTTAATTTGTTTAGATATAGTTCATGACTTAATGTTCTTTCTGGCTTTGTTCGCTGGCTCCTTTGTTGATTTGGGCAATGAGACGCAATAAGTACAACTCCTTGCGTAATTCTTTCTCTTTGCTCCTTAGAAATCGTTTACCTTGTAGTTCACAAGGGACTGCAATGATGTTAAAGCTATCTGTCATAATGAATTCCTGCTTTTGGCATTCTTCCCACAAGGCTTGGTCAAAAGGAATCGGTTCTGCTTCATGTTCCCAAATCACACGATCTTTGATCATTCTATCATTGGAGAAGTGATTGCTAGCTCCTGAATCACCAGGTGTCGGTTTGCATTCTAACCAATTCTTGACACATCCACGGGGTTCCACATCAGCCCACTGAAAGAACTTACACTCTCGCTTGGGGCATTTGAAGTAGAGACGACCAGGGTTTTTCTCCGAATTTGACATAGACAACACTGTAGATTTTTGACAATAACACCTCATTCCAATGTTGTTTGGATCTTTGTAATAATGGTGCAATTGTCTTTTAACGGATTGCAAGTAATACTCGGCTCTATCTAACCTACAGGTCACAAAACAATTGGTGAAGAACTTGGTTTCGGAACATCTCAGAAATTCCCACTCTCCTAACGAGGTAGTGATTTTGCCTTTTCTCATAGGTGACAGATAATGGATAGGACAATAGTGGATTATCTCAGTGTCTTGTCTGGTCATTGCAGGTGGTTGTGGTTGTGGCGGTAGTGACGAATTAATCATTGAAGTACAATCAAAGCCCACTAAAGGATCAGCTTTCTCTGGAAGGTACTCTAAATTGAGATTCTGCAAGAATGCTTCTGGGTCAAAGATCTCGCCATCTTCAAGCTGCTCCTCTTTGATCAGATTATCTATGAAAATTAAAATAAGTTCAGTACGTTTAACTGTCTTATAGTGTCCAAAATATGATCTCTGATTCGTTGGCGTCTGGGGGTTGCCTCTTGCTTTCTCTTTTTGTGAAGTCTTTTCAAATTCTCTCTATCGCGTAATCTTTTCAGATTAAAGGATGACCAACGGTTAGCAGAATCTATGTCATCCTGCAACTGAATGGTGTGACTTTTCAAACTCAAGGTTCCTTTACAGGTAATGTGCTTAACTGCCACAAACCGTGAAAACTGAACGTGACGTTTCCTTTCTTTGTCGCTTCTCCCTTTACTCAACCACTCATTCATTGACATTTGTCGTTTACCTTCTAGAGGTTCCTTTTTGATCTTCTTATTCTTCGTTTTGATACCTGCGTCCTCTTTCTTGGTCTTACGTTTCTTGCCTTTTGGTTCTTGTTTGGGCAACATATGCCTGTTGGGAGATTCTTCTAGGTTACTTTCTAGATGTTCCATCTCTTTTACCTCTTGCTGTTCTCTACCTCTGCTTCTCTGATTCCTCAATTTAAGTCGTTAGACAAAATGATGTTTGTGTATGCTAAGAATAAATAGATCCATGAATTATATGTGATCTATCAGCCAATCAGCGCTATGTTTTCGTAGCATGACATAATATTAGACCAATCACAGCATTCAGTGATCAAGTAAGGAAAGCTACCTTTTATTTAGCTTGTCAATGGTTGTATGAACATGTCTGAACATCTATCAACATGCATGAACAGGTTCAAGAAGACGCTGTGAAACCAGTTTGACGGCGTTCTGTGTTTCTCCGCCTATATTATTCTGACCAATCCTAGGATTTCGTGACTAAATAAGGAAAAGTTTGACCTCAATGCATATATGAACACCTATGAACATGCACCAACATGTCTGAACATGCTGACCAGAACGCCGTCAAACTGGTTTGATGGCGTCCTGTGTTTCTCCGCCTATATTATTCTGACCAATCCCAGGATTTTGCGATCAAAGGTCAAGGTCACCTGTCACAAACCAGATGATGTCACATCCATATTGAATAAAAGGGAAATCAGTTCTTTGCCATCAGCAGTCAGAGTGTTTGAATCATCTTGGAAACATCATGAAGTTTTGCACGAACAAGAACAACAATAGTGATATCAAGCAGATCATCGACAGTCAAGTCAAGTCAAGAATGGTTAGAAAATACCAACACATTGATTGACACCCTGTTCATATTCGACTTTTTATTTTATAATCCGAACGGAGAAAGTATGTCGGAGTCAGATTTGGAAGACAAAAGACCTGAGTGGAAAGATTGCATCCTACCACGAATGAAAAGTAGTGACTTTGTGTTTCTCTTTACTTCTGAGTGGTACGAGGTAATGTACGATAAACGTACGAAAGCCTTTGATTTTGTCCTGTGCGACAGACCCCCTGAGTTGTCTGAAGATACCAACATGTTTGCAGCCACCATGGGTTTGGCGTATCCAATGCGCTTTGCGCTTGTTTCTCTAATAAGACCCATTCGAACAATGCAGCAAATCACAGCAGACCCTGAACAAACAGTGAGAATTCCGTTTGAAATGACAGTTAGAGCGACGCACCAAGGAGTTTGTCATGAACTGTACAAACTAGTTTGTAAGATGGCCAAAGAAGTCAACTTGTGGCAAGAAAGGTTTGACCTGTTACTGGACACAACTTTGTGTGAAATATGTATCGAGGACAAAGATGAGTTGTATCAGTCAGACGATTACCAAGCAGCCAGAGACTGGAATCCAGGTAAAGAATGTAATATGGGAGGCTGTAAATATTCCAGTACGGCTTGGGACACTTGCGATCTCTATAAAAAACAAGATGACGCATTTGATACTGTAAATTGAGATGTATAAAGGATTGAAAGTGCATCAACAAAGTTCATTTT
>JAHPZR010025530.1:0-27500 GCA_019787425.1 Platygyra sinensis
TGGGGTCACAAAACAAACAGGTAAAAATTCTTCATAAGCGTTCTTTCCAAGACTTCTTTCCAATGCGAGGTGGTCCAAATCAGTCGTCCTGATTTCAGCAGTTTGAAGAGCTCCAAGATATGGGGGATTGAAGAGCCATCGCGATGATCCGTGGCGAGAATGAGGAACGGGCACAGCCCTTTGAACTGATGAAAAGTGGAGACGGAGGGGAAAACACCACAGTCCAAATCGACCTACATGGGCTAATCAGAACCAGGCTCTGAATTAGGACACGTGCAGTGGAAACATCTGATTAAGAAGTGAACCAGCTACATAAGGCCTGGCCACGAGTACAACCGATCCGACCAGGCAGTCTATATCGAGCATATTGATATCAGAGGCAGGAAACAAAAAAAATGTGGAAGAAGGCAGAGCGTAGTATGGCCATAAATTTAGCGATTAAAAAAGTTGCATGAGGTTGTTCTCATGGATTTTCGTCTTGTAGACCAATTATCCCGACTACCGTGTTCCCAAGCCAGCGAAACAAATAACATCAGGCTAGTACGGCAAACGTTTTGACCGATTTTTATCTGATGTAGATTCCAGTCGCAGCTCGATGGTCAGTGGTCCATTCATCGTTGTATTCACTTTTCCAAAATTGCCCTTTCAGCTTCAATATCTTGTTTCCAGAAAGCCCAAACCGCTACTTTTGTAATTTTTTTGCGGGGTCAGAATAAGAGTCACGCGTCCCCCCCAAGTCTCGGAGGGTGCTCGCACTGTGCGCTTATGCACGATGAATGGTCTTACATGTATCATAAAAAATCTGATATTTTGGACATAGGGAATTTTTTATATAATAGGCAAGAATATATGATTAAGCGTGGCTAATGATGCATGTAGCATAGTTTGTTGGCCTTTGTCGGCAGTGCTCTATGCGAATCTAGCTGTGTCAATGCCTTCGCCATTTGGCTTAGAGTATTTTCATCGTTTGATGGCGTAAAAGTAACTTCGCATGGGGATAAAAAGTTTCTTGCGTCAAAGAAATAATTTTTCTTCATTGAGTCCGGAAAAAAGCTAGCCGATAAGCGAGCAGAGCGGGGGCGAGCCTACTCATCTTGCCAATTCATGTGATTGAACTCAGGCTATCTCATGGACGAATGCAGCATTTTTTAGTATTCTATCGTGACTACGTGTCGGTTATGCGTTGAGAGTTGGGACTGATTCAAAAAAACGCCCTAGCAGACAATATGCGGGCAATTGTCTGTGGGCAAAATGTGGGCAAGAACAAGATTTTGGTCATGACAATTTTTTTTCTCTCTGACATTGTCTATCCACACTGACATCGTTATAAAGCCTTCAAAATTGTGTCGTCGGATGGCTCACTGTGCGTGTGTGAAAAATTGCTGCAGGTCCATCCTCGAAAAAGAAAAGCGGAATCTCCCTGGGGCAACTATGTGTACTATAGGCCAACTGGTCATGGCTTACAGGGGGGACGTTCCAGCGTGTTAGCAGATTCGTTCTTTATACTGAGCCTGTAAAAGTGGGCGTGGTGAGGGGGTTTAAGGTAACATGCTTGCTATTGGTTTAAATTCCATGAAGCTCGATTAAGTATATGCATTTTTGTCCAGCTGCGAAAATTTGTACAAATCTAGTTGCAGTTCACACCCTGAGAAACAACTGAGACTGGCTAAATTGTAGGCACAGTCAAAAGGCTTTATGAGTCTATTAAAAAGACAAGTATATAACAAGTTTTTGTTTATTTAAATGATTTTGGGGGTGCTAGTTTTTACCCAGGGTACAAATTTTGTCGGTGGTGCGTTTGAAGTTGTTGTCCACTTTGGCCAGAAATCTTTCAAGTCAGAAAACTGCATCTCGCAACTTGTAGCAGTCGTTGGTGATGACTGAAAAATTTTGTCTTAGAATAAAGCCAAGTTTGCTGCCAAGTGGCGGGATCGGGCCCTTGTTTATGTCGAGAATTATGTGAAACGTCAGAGATTTGTCTGTTGGAATTTATGTAAATGCAAACGTCGAACTTGCTAAGGCTTCGAGAAGTCAGTGTCGAACGTAGTCAAAATTGATTAGAAAGACACTCGTCGCTCCATTGTATTGTAATAGCCGTTTTAAAGCGAGGACCTTGTCCGCTGCTCCTGATTGACTCTTGTAGGAGCTGCGCCGATCGCACCAACAATGGAAAGGAACAACAAACCCTTGTGATTTCATCAATAATCCGCGAAGGCTGAACAAAATAGATGAGTGTTAATATTGATGCCTATATGTTTGCAATTTGTTAATAAATGGTTAAGATGGAAACGAGATTGATTGTGTATATGACGTAAATTGTGAGCATTGCATTTTGAAAGGAAAGTAACTGTTTTGGCGAGTTTCGGCAGCATATTTAGATGCTGGTTGAGAATTTCTTACGGTAAAACACTTTGGTTTTTCGTTTGTTGTGCGACGGCTTATAATTATTAAGCGTCTTATGCTATGTCAGGCAATATGTCAGAGTTTTGTCGATACGATAATTATCTAAGGGGCTATGTTCGTGGAAATCGCAGAATGTCAGTAAAGTTTCTTCTGGCGGCGCCCAAGTTCCAAAGGTGTTGCAGGTTGAGGAATTCCCCATTCCACCGCCCAGTGAATTCCGTGGCTAAACCCCTTGCGGCAATAAGGATGAGGTTTTTCGTCACGCCTGGGCTAAGATGGGTTAAAATACTCTTGCCAGGCAGTATCTGGTACTCCTCGTTTTAAAGATAAAAGATCAGGTGGCCCAAAGGATTGCAAGTTCAGCAAAAGCGAGAAGTTGCCGTATCTAAAAAGGTTTTAAAAATGACCAACTCGAGCGCGTATCTCTCTCTTTTTGGTTATTTATGTACTGGATTTCCTGATTTTGACACACTATAATGTCTGGTCTTTGAGTTTTGTTGCCAATTATAAAGCCACAGAATATGAGGGCTATGGAAAATGATCAGGAAAACTTTTAAATTAACATCCACCTCACGCTGTGCGAGTCTCCTGGTGGCAGAGCCGCTAGGTCATGGTTCTTTGTTACTATACATGTAGATGAAATTTTTTGCTTGTGGCATGTCTCGGATTAGGGACCTGGTAGGGCTTTATTTTTGAAAGTAGATGACGGCTCACTGATACAATGTAGATTTTGGTAGATAATATGGGAAGAGTCATGTTCCTGTCTCCTGCAGTTTGTGAAGAGATGTGGATTGCGGGGCCCTATTAACCACACAAACAACAAAACAAAAAAAAAAAAAAAATACATGGTATGTTTATGGAACAAGAGGCCTCTAATCAATAAGAGAGCAGGTTGTTGATTTCCTGGCCCCCAGGGCTATTTTCGAGAGGCAAAATATCCGTCTGATGCCCTGTGATATTGGATTTCTAGCATGAAAATCCCCTGTGGCTATATGTATTAGTAGAGATTTAAAATACATTATAATGGATTATAAGTTACAGATTGGCTAGAGGCAGCAGTGTGTCTTGAGGCTGTTCAATAAAATATTTTTTCCCCTTGGGGGGTGGGGGGGAGGGAATGGAGTTCAGATCTTGAGTTTGAGCAGTAGCTGAGCCCAAAAAGTAATGGCAGAAGGATAATCGACGTAATATCTCGCGCTTTGTTCCTCTGTGGATTTTGATCCGCGCGATTATATCAGGAGGAAACCACTCGCACCCCCCCCCCCCTCGGATTGGGTCGAAGGGCATTCAGAGTAAACGATAAATCCAGCGAGATATATCAGGTAGCAATCCTTTGGCAATATATCTCAGCTAATAGATATCGTTCTTAGTGCGAGTACTTTTGTTGGGGGGGCAACGATTATCTCGCAAAGCAAAAAGCGTTATTATATCACCCACGATATATGCGTTGGGGCCAGCGAAGGTTTGTTTGTTTGTAACGATATATATGTTAATTGCGGAAGTGAACCTATTGCTTTCCAAGCGGGGATTTAGTCGAACAAGTGAAAGCTAATTTTGTGGTATGATTGAATCCGTAATCTGTGTATCCATGCTAGCAATGGGGCACAGTTGGAGTAATAACGGGGTTGGAACAAACGACCCCAAAACTTCGCTTTCTAACAAGAAGTCTCCCATGGGCTCGTAAAAAACCAAGAGAGCTAACATGGGGCTTGGACAAAAGTCCCTTGTGTTTGTGAAACAGCCCGTACTGAGGTCGGACCACAATGAACTGTGTTTGGTCTCATGCGTTTTGAAAACGCTTTCATCGGTGAGGGCCATTTCACAGGCCATATGGCTGAGGGAACCTGCAGCATGGTCAGGCGAGTTATATATACCTTAAGCTGAGGCGAACAAGGAGACTTTTGTATGGCCATGGCTGGTTTTTCGACATTTTGATGATTTAACTGACAATGTGGCCTGCCTCGCATCAAAGCATGAGCCTGAACATCGGCCTTGTTTGGAACATCGTTTTACGTATTAAAGGAGGCTCAGTCAGGCGTTTTGAAAAGCTTAGCTTAAAAGCTCTTCCTCTTTTGCAAAGCGTGATCCTAGAGCCCCATTTAACCGTACAAAACGATTCTTCCAAACAACAAGCTAGTTTCTGTCAGTTTGATGGAGGGAAGGTTCATTTTCAGGTAAATATCAAATGAAGAAGCCTGGAGTCACTGGTAGCCAAAATACTCCTTTGTTGTCATAGCAGGTATTAAATGCGTGACGATGCTGGTGGGTGGCGGTCCCAGCGCAATGGCTGTTTCTGTGAATGCTTGCGATTGAAAGGTTTTCAGCTATGAGGGGCTATTGAATACATCAGTTTGCATGTGTGTTCGGACCTCAGTAACAGTTTTTTCAATATAACAGGCCCCAAGTTTTTCAAAAAAAAAAAAAAAAAGGAAGCCCATTAGCCCTTTGGGAGGTCATGGGAGGCTTTTTTTTTTTTTGTGAAAGCGAATTTTTGGTCTTTGTGTTCAACCTGCCTTATTACTCAACCTCCCCCCCTCCCCCGCCATGGGCCGCCATTGCATGATAGCACCAGATTACGGGATCTCATGCATACACAATGTTGCTTCACTATTTCCGATTAATATCGTTTGAAGGCAAAAGTGCACTTCCAGCCATCACACTTTTATGATCCCCCCCCGTTACTATACCTAACTTCGCTGGCTATAACGATATAAGCGTGGTGATTATGAATCGCTTTGCCTCCCCTCCCCTTTGCGGAGAGTATCGTCTGGCATGACTAAAGTTTTCTTCGCTAGAGAACGGTGATGATCTCTAGTTGAGTATATTGGGGTGCAGAAGGTATTGTTTAACCCGATTACTCTGCAGGCTGATTTATCGTTTTGATGATGCTCGCGCCAATCCCCCCGTGCGTATGGTTTCGCCTGATAATATCCAGGCGATAGACATCGACGGTCGAGAACAAAGCAGCGAGATTCGATCGAATTATCCTTGTGTGCATTTACTTTTTTTGCTGCTAGGTACTGGACTCTCAATCATGACATGCCATTAAAGAAAAATATTGTTTATTGAAACTAGCTCAAGGGCATCACTGTGGCCTGTGGCATTGTACGTTTATTCCCATGTTAATTATTTTTAATCTCTTAATGCATTATGCCGCCCACTTGATTTCCATGATGAACACCCCCTACTCAATATGCACACCCCCGCATCAGGGTGACTTTTGGGCCTGTTGAAAATAGGCTGCCATGGAACTCAACTACCTGCATCCTCTTATTTGATTAGGGAGGCTCTTGTTCTACAACAGACTGGCTCATGTAATAGGCGCGCATTTCCAACTTTGCGCACATATACTGCAGGAGACCAGTGCTGCTCCCTCATATACCATAATTCTTAGTGGCATGTATCTGAAGTGAGAGTCTCTTTCTGAAATAGCCGCAAGTGCCTATATATGCGAAGCTATGCTAGGTGCAAATGAAAAAATATCAATCTACATGTATAGTAAGTCATAAGGAGCCATGACCTGGTCTGCATCCCAGGATGGACTGGCAGGCAGGTGAGAGTTGTTATTAATTAAAAAGTTTTTCTGTGCATGTTCCGATAAGCTCTCATATTTCTGTGCTTTTATTTGGCCCAGCAAACCTTTCTCATCCCCCATGCCAGTAAGACCCATTAACTGTGTGCATTAATTCAATGGAACTTTCCCAGTATAAATATAGCACAAAAAAGTAGAATGGCTCCGATTGTCCAGCTTTTTCGAAACGCTGTTTGATACCAGAGACTCTCAAGCTTGTGTCAAGGCTCTATCGAATCTTTTGAGGCCACTGATTTATTTCGTCTTAGAGTTGCAGCTAGACTCTAGGCTGTGCCTGGAAAGTATTTTACCTCTATTAGGCAGGGGCGTGTTTAATAACCTCATCCTTTGCGCGAAGGGGTTTGAGCCACGGAAATTGCACTTGGGCGGGTGGGAATGAACTTCCTCAACCGCCTGGCAAAATACCTTGGAACTGTGGGCGTTCACACTGCAGAAAGAACTGTTTACTTGATTGCGCGTGATTTCCACGAACATAAGTCTTTAATACATCTCGCTCCGGACCAACAAGCTCCCTCACCATATTGGCTGGGTCCCATTCACCCGGCATAGACCCCCCGTTATAATTATAAGCGTCGCCCATCAGACAACGAATAAACCCCCCCATAAGTTTTGTAGCCGCGTAAGAGAATCTCTCAGCAGATTTCTCTCTTCTTCTAAATTGGCTGGGGGACAAATCGCCTACAAACACTTCCTTTTCTTTTCAAAAGGCTAGGCTTCTAGCCAATTTCTGCGTGATAGCACAATCTAGTCCGTTCCCCATTCTTAACTTGATTAACAATTGGCAATAGCAACTAGGGGGCGATCCCAATATTTAACTGCCATCATTTTTGTTCCCGCTTCATGCTCTTGATTGAAATCCAGCAAAGGTGTCTCCATTTGTCCGATATGTTGGTTGGTCGTGCATAGCCTACAAGTATTCCCAGTCTCAAGACGAGGAACGGTGCCCGTTTACAACGGATTACAAATTACTTGGCATGCACGTGTTTTCTTTTATCATATTTGTAACCGTTCGGACCACTGACTTTCTCGAACAGCCCTTAGTGCAACTGCCGCGTTTCCTTGGACTTAGCAAATAATGCAGCCAAATTCCTCTGCGGACCGTTTCAGGTCCACAACTATTCTCTGACCTAGTAACAAATGGCCCGATGCCGCACTGGGCAGAAAAATTTGATTATATTTAGACAAAAAATTTTTGTCATGGCCACTCAAAACGTGCTAGCTAAGGTGGCTGGATGGTTTTGTCTTGGACTTTGAACACTAATTTTGGGCGGCCCGCACAATGTGGTACAAAAACTTTCAAACCGCACTCCACTGGGCGACAAAATTTGTCCCGGCCTCCCGTCACCCCACCCACATTTCCCCCCCCCCCCCAGCTGGTGCCAGCAAGAATCATTGTAAAATTAACACACAAACTTTGTTTATACTTGTCTTTTATTAATGTCACCCCCCCCTCCCGTACAAGCTTTTGGGACTCGATGTAAATCTTAGCGAGTCTCACGTTGTTTCTCAGTGTTGTGAACCCAACTAGTATTTTACCCGGCAATTTTCCGCTAGTGGACGAAAATTGAATTCCTAATGGTTGCATGAGGATATTTAAAAACCGCAGCAATATGGCAAAGCTACCC
Organism: Platygyra sinensis; assembly: GCA_019787425.1. Classification (NCBI taxonomy): domain Eukaryota; kingdom Metazoa; phylum Cnidaria; class Anthozoa; order Scleractinia; family Merulinidae; genus Platygyra; species Platygyra sinensis. Next base: position 7,621 of record JAHPZR010025530.1, read on the forward strand.
TTTAACGCTGTATTAGTATTCAAATGGAACACGGAGTATTCCTGTAACACGCTGGCTGGAACGTCCTCGGCCCCTGTAAGATGAGCGGGGCTTGTAGGTGTGGGGCTATTGTACTACATGTTGGCAAGGGTGTGGAGGGACCTGTGGCCCCCCCCCCCCCCCCCCCTTTGAGTGATGGGGGGACTGAGGGGCAATTTTTGCCAAACGCATCGCGAAGAAGCAGTTGGCCATCCGACCGTGACCACCCCCAATTTGAAGGGCTTTTTTTATTAGATCGATGGTCAGTGTGGATGCCACATGGTATGAGAAAAACATAAATTGGTCATGAACATATAATTTTGTCCTTTGGGATTTTGCCCCACAGGATCTAATTAGCTCGATCAGTTGCTCTGCTTAGTGCGGATGCCGAGTCGCCAACTCCGCTCAAACGCATACGCGAACACTGTGTGGGGGCACTCGTGACTCATACAGTAAAATTGTGATTCGTCCATGAGAGAGAGTGGTGAGTTTCAATCAGCATGTGAAATTGTGAATGTGGCTTGGTCTGTCGCTTATATCGGACTGGCTTTTTTTTCCGAGACTCTTAGTGAAGTAAAATTTAATTGGTCACTTTGGAATGAAACTTTTTATCGGCCCTGGAAGTACTTTTGCATGCATAAGATGAAAATTACTCAAAGCCACGTGTCTAAACAAATGGAGGGTGGCATTAGAGAGCTGAAGGTATTTGCGGCATGAGCAGAGCTGGGGGGGGGGGGGGGGGGGGCCGACACCAGTGGCTAACAAACTATGTTTTACCATTGTATTGGCCGTTACATATCATTTTCTGTATTATTAAAATTTCCGCATGTTTGTCAAAATTCCCCCAGACATTTTTTATGATTACATGTTAGGGACCACATGTCTCACTGTGCTATAGGCCGTAGCGGGCGCCCCTCCCCCCCCCCGGGACTTGGGGGGCGTCGGTGACCTATTGCCGTGACGGCGAAAAAAATTACAAAATGATGCCCTTGGAAAGCGTCCAGTTGTATATACGTACTGCAAATCGCTTGTGAAAAACAAATAAAATCGTTCCGGCTAATTCTGCACGGTCTAAATGGAACTGGTTTATCATTCATCAGGATAACCTACGAGCGCCCGAATTCTGATTTTTTTGGAGAGCGCTTCCAGATGGGAAGCTGAGTATGGAAAATTTGCCTTTTAAATAAATGCGGGGCCGGAGCCCAGTGTCGTGAAAATTACGACGCAGACGTAATTCGCGCGTTGACTGAGTGAGAGGGGAAACTACTTTTTGGTTTGCAGTTATCGGAAGGATTCCCGAAAAAATGGAGGGGTTGAGATAATCGAGGATGTTCCAGCTTGTATGTTATTATTGAAACATTGCAGTAGCTCGCTAGCCTAGATGGTACTGTTCATTCGAACGGCGAAGGCTCTGGTAAAATTTCAGAAACATTGATAAAAGCGAAATATCAGTGTAATATTGGTTGAGCGCACTTGTCGAGAAATGTTGCAGGAAAATTTTGAAATCGGGGGGGCAGGCTTTGCGCGGAGGCCATGTCATAAAGGGTGCTCTTTTCCCGAGCCAGTCCTGCGACACAAAAACATTTAGAGTCCTTGGCTCAGAGGGCGCCATGTTGGTCGTCGATCACCTCTTTGCTGTCATTCGCTTTTGTCACTGTAATGAGGAATTATAACATTCATGGATTCCCACGGTTACCCACATGTTTAATGTGGCCATTATGGGCTTTCGTGGTTCCTAAAATATAGGGAATAACCTGCAATTGTGTGGGTCCCTTGACGATACATGTTTGACCTTATACTTCCGTAATTTGGAGCAAGGGGACAAACGCCTAGTGGAAAAGTAAGCCTACAAAGCCAGAGGCCTTGACTTACTCTTTTAGAGAATGCTTTCTCCCTCGAGTTTAGCTTTTGCCTCGATATCTAATCGGGCGTGTTGACACGCCCTGAAAAGATCTCAAAAATTTTTCTGCGACTGGGGGGGCGTGGCTAGGCACCGCCCCCCGCTCCCCCCGCACGCCTCGGGCTCGTTACGCCTCATGCTTCATGTGGTCTCATGATGCTATTTTTTTTTTTTGGGCCACAAATTTCCTTGAGTATTTCTGACGACTAGGTATTGCATTATGAAAAATTGGCGAATGTTTCTCGCATATTGGCATTTAACTGGGTTCTTTGCGGGTAAACAAACCAAAAACCAACTGAAAAAAATTGGCTGGGGTTTGCCATTCCCGCCCCCCCGTTACTCCAGGTTTCATCTAACATTACCGGGCCTGGTGAAGAAATCTATTGACCAGGATCTTTCAGGATTCCCTTTTTTTTTTTTTTAAAAGGGACCTGTCCAAAAGTTACGCGCACACAGATCCTTCACAGAGACCTGCAAAAGGATTCCTACCCAAAGATCCTCCAGAAGACCAAGGTATCTTTGAAGGTACTCGCTCAAAGATTTTTCATGGAGTATCTTCTCCCAAGATTGCTTATGAACGATCCTGGCCAAAGATCCTTCTGCCAAAGGATCTTTTTCGGTCATGGGATCTTTAAGGATCCTAGAAGGAATTTGAGTGATGGATTGTCCTAAACGGATCCTTACATATAGGATCTTCAAAAGGATGGCATTGAATAAGGAATCCTTTCAAAGGATCTTGGCACTAGGTATCTTTGTTCAGGAATCTTGAAGGATCCCTTGAGGATATTGTTAGGATCTTTCACCCCCCCAGGATGCTTATTAAAAGATCGTTTATGGAGAATATTTGGAAGATCCCTTTGTCGAGGTATTCCTGTTAAGGGATATTGTTCTCGATAAGGAGCCTTTAGGCAGATCCTTTAAAAAGGACTCTTTATAAAGGATGCTTTTGGAAAGACTTCTTTGTCAGGATCCTTGACGGATATTGCTCAGGATCTTTTAATATAGATCTATGTAAAAGAATCTCTGAAAGATGTCTTTATAAGTGATCGTTTGAATAAGATTTCTTTGTCGGATTCCTTAAAGGATAAATTTGCTTAGGCATCCTTTAAAAAGAAGATCTGTATAGGGATCCTTTGAAGAGATGCTGGGTGCAAAACAGGGATTCTTTAAGGATAGTGCGCAAGGGTATCCTTTAGAGGGAATGCGTGTATATAGTATCTTTATTAAGGATCTTTGCAAGAACTCTGCTTTTCATCCACCCGGGAATCCTTTAGGGATATTTACTAGGATCTTTTAAAGGATGCTTTAAACAAGATTCTTTAGCTGAAGGGATATTTAGAAAAGATGCTTTGTCATGGGGATCCTTTAAGGATTTTGGGCTTAGTGGATCTTTATCTCAAAGGGATCTTTAAAAGATCTCTTTGTATGATTTCTTGAATGATACTTTGTGCAGGGTATGCCTTAAAGGTACCATTGCTGAGGGATTTTTGGGGCTAACATTAAATGTCAGCATAATTTATTATTTACTTAGTCTTCTCTCAGGCTGGCCCCCCTATTACCTCAACCCCTTAATTCTTAAATAATTTATCTAGATGTTTTCTTGTAGATTAGTGATTGAGGAATTATCTCGTAGGATGATATGCTCAGCAAGTGCAGGATTGCCAAATATAGCATCGGTCACATAACTCATTCTTAGGTGGTGAAATTTCGCATTTACTGTATGAAAAATAATAAACTTTATATGGTTCCCCCCACGCAACATATTGATTTGTCTATTTTTGGCATAATAAAAACCGTATACTTAGATTTCAGTTTTTTTGGTGGTATTCGGGAATAATGCAAGGGGGCGAGCGTATTAGCGTAAAGTGTTGTCAGGCTTGTGTGATAAACACTTACGCTTGACCACATATTATTCATGTTCTGGAGTGGTAGCAAGACCGACCTTTTAATTTGCAATGATAATATTGTTTAAAAGGGTATATAAACAGAAAGACCTCTTTACTGTATTTCATATTAAATTCCGAGGTGCCTGGAATAAGTTATACTCCTCCTTTTAGTATTATTATTATTACGTACAAATGCACTAAGGTTGCCTTATGTTCTTTTAAAGGACTCATTGCAATTTCAGTTTGTTTGCTGCCGAGTGCAGTCATTGTTTGGTAGTGCGTGCTTAAGTGGACAGGGCTTGACCAATAGCCCAGGCTTGCAGCGCTGGAGCGCGATCGTCTAGACTGGAGGCTGGGCACAGGCAACCCCCACAGCATCTGCGCATTACCACTGATGTTTACAACCAGGGATATCATTCTATACGAGTGCACACATGACTGCTTCTTTGTGCGCGGCCTGAAACCTGGCTTAATGAACAAATACAGATCGGGCAAAGCGCATTGGGATCCGCAGTATGGGTATTGGATAATGAGAAGTGAGTATTTTAAATTTTGTGTTTAAAATTGAGATCGCAATGTAGCAATTAAAAAATAGTTATAGATGGTACTTTATGCAATGCCCTGGAGGAAGAAAAAGAAAACTTATGGTCATGTTTAGTGTAACATAACATGTACCTTTTACGATTGTACAAGTTAAGTTCATTATTGCACAGCCTTTAATTTGGCATTTGTATTAGTCTTCCAGTTTGCAAAAAAACATGGTCCAAAAGTCTCACTGAGTCAGATTTTTTTGTTTTTTAATTTACAAAATCTGGGCTGTAATATATTATAATGGGGCTAGAAGAGAGTGAGTTTACATTGGACTCACAGTACTGTCCAGAACAATGCTAGCTGAAAGTATGGAACCTCTATCAGGTCGTTCCCGGCTATAAAAGCCACCGTGTTTGGCGCGCCCGTCCCGCCCCGATACCCAAAAGCCGTGACTCCAGCGGGCGTGCATGCCCAGCCGCCAGTCCGGGCGGCGTCGCAGCAGCGGGCGGGTGAAAATTTTAGTATGTACCGCAGGGTAAAGGGACGTAGTAGCCGACCCGCATTGCAACTTTAAAAGTACCGCGCACCCCCCCCCCCCCCCCCCCCCAGAATACAGTACGAAGGTTAATTCTCATCGGGAAAAGTAATGTATGTGAAGTCGTAGCTTAGTGGAGATGGCCATTTTTTCACAATCAACGTGGTGCATGTAACCCTCCAATCATAATTTCGGAACAATCCCAAGAAAAACACGCTGTGCGATCGGGAAAGGTCGGATACGTTTACATGTAGAATTTCCCTATCCTCTAGGTTTTTGTGTTACGGCTCTCATATCGAAATCTACGGTGTGTCAACTTTATTAATCTTCTCTTTTAAGATATCTCTAGGGTATTAGTGAGAAGTGTCGAGCATTCGCCGGATTTAGAACTTTCGCCATACTTGACAGAGGGCATCGGCATGAGTTTGGAGTAATCAATACAATGTATTATCTTTCTAACAAGCACATATTTGGTGCATATTTGTGATTTCCGCCACGCGGGAAAGGTAACGTGAAATTTTTTTTTTGTAGGAAACCCCCCCCCCCCCCCCCCCCCAAAGAAAAAACAGAAACCGATTCTATTCCCTCCCTTAATGTTATGGTCGAGAGGCCATTATACCGGGGCGAGAATGATATAAATTCTCTGCGTAGGGGAAATTCTTGGCCTTTAAACGGGAGAGGAATTACAGTGGTTACGAAATGGCTGTCAGGAACCAAAGAGTGGCGGCCGTCGCTAAAAACAACGCTTCATTAGTGCTATTGTTGGCAAAAGAGCGGAAATAGCAAAACGGGGATATTTATGATTCCATAACCCTCATGAGAGGTAACAGATAAAACGAAAAGCAGGGTAACCCACAAACTGGAAAACTTTGCAACGTTGAAAAAAAAAATAAAGAAATGAAAGAAAGAATCTGGGTTGAGATAACTTTTAAACAAGACCCCTGACTTCCAGAAAGAAAAAAAAAACCCCCCCCCCCCCTTGGCAAATGCAACGCGAATACAAAAGTAAGGCGGAATGTCTTTTTAAAATTGTCCAGCTTTTTGCGTAAACACCAGAAACTAATAAGCCAGGAAAAAACTTTTAAAAAAGCCAGACAGCTAATACTCCAACAATTATTGATCAGAAATAACAACAAGCAGGGATCTTTACCCTCAAAGAAAGAAGTGGCCGAGACGAAGGATACAGCTTAAAATATATGCTTTTTCCTTACAGCATGGGCAAGAAGCTAATCGTCTTCTGCACTTGATGTGTTACCGACGCGCTAGTTCTTCGGACGCTATGCGTTCTATTACGGAATGATATCGGACCTGCCTTTATAGTTCAGCAAAGCGGGTGTGGGTGGGGTCCCAAGGATATATACTGCCGGATCGGCGATACACGTGCAACCAGTTGCGATTACATTTATTTGATTTGGCATTCTGAACAAATAGCTTAATATCCTCGGAAGTGTAATATTCATCCACAATTTTTACACAAAAGTTGAGGTACACGGTACTCCAGGAAAAGGGCAGGCACCGGGTGGGGCCCCCACCTTAAAACTAATAACAATTTGCCTCCGCCCGAATAGCTTTTATGATTTTTCGGCAAAAAAAAAAAAAAAAAGGGCCCAATCCCACGGGTGGGCTGGGGCGTATCTTAGCCCGTTTTTTTTTGGGTTTTGTTGAAATCCACTTCACAAGGTGGGTTGGGTGGATGAAGTTGTGTAGTCTTTTTTGGAACTCTTAAAAGACACAGTCGAGCCGGGCGTTCAATGTTGCGTGGCTTTTTTGCTGAGAATGCTTGTTCCACTTCGCCCAACGTTCACCCCCCCCCCCCCCGAAACTGGACCGAAGGTTCTGCACCCATTGTTTACATGTAAACATATTACGAGGCAAGTATCTCCACTTTTCGTTTTGTACGAAGGCCTCGGGACTTCCGAATAGAAAGGCATAAGCTTCTTCGAGCAGATGGTGCTCGTCGACGTCCTTCGTTGAAATGCCACAGTTTTGCAGTTCGCGAATATGAGAGTCCGCCAGACACTTCAGAATACACACAACCAAAATTAGGACACGGAGAGGGTATGAATAGCCTGTCAGGCACGGGTATTTGCCGACATCAGGGATCAACCGAATAAGTAGTACTAAATTGACTTTCTATGTCCGGTTGGCAGAATGGGCAACACATCTTTGCGACTGATTTATGGCTGCGAGCAAGGCTTTGGTGTTCGTTGAGACTTTCAATAGATCTGTGGAAAACGCTCCTCGAGTACAGAGGTCAAATTCCTTTGAAGGCACTGTCAGAAACAAAATCAATGTAGAACAAGACGAATCTTGAACGTTTACATGATGTAAACTGAGAACTGCAGTATTTTGCAAGCAAATTTTTTTTCCCTGGTAGAGATATACACACAAGAAGTGCAGTAACAAATATCCCCACCGTCCCCTCGGTATTGCCAATCAAACAGACCAATCGCATTTTATTTGCGTGTTTGTAAAAATATCGACCAATCCGAGCTTGAGGGTCAGATCCTGACCCTGGCGTCTGCATGAAAGTGAGATTCAAGTCCAAGGTAACCAGAGGTTTTTCTTTCTCGCCGCTTTCGCGACTCGCGTTCCGCCGCTTCGCGGCTCTCACAGCTATCTTATGTCAGGTGAAAAATAAAGAAAAACCTCTGGGACCAGGGTACCATTTCGGAACAAATCCAATGCTCTGCTCGTTTTGCTTGAGGGCGTCGGTGACATCCCATCAAAACATACGTCAAAACAATGATAACAATCGATCTGTTTTCACAACAAACAGTCTCCTGAACACGGTTTGCACTTCAGAATTTTCAACCCTAGGGTTTGTGTAGACGACACAAATTTATTCAGATAAATATATATAATAAGCTTGTGACTACTTTGCAAATCATAAACCTATCGGTCGATCAAATATTATAAGTGAGGCGCTTTGTAATTGTCAAATTACTTGTAACAACTAATCAAATTCGCCTGTTCCCACGGCATATTTACCACGCACTAATAATGGATGGATCGAACTAGACGCGTAGTGAAGTTCAAAGTAGCTTTTGCCTCCAAGGAAACGCGATATATTTTAAGCTGTATCTCGGCCACTGCCTTCACTGAGGGTAAACAACTGCTTGTTGTTATTCTGATCAAAATGTTGGAGAATTAGCTCACCGACACCATGAAAGTTGCTCTGCTTATAGTTTCTTTCACGAAAAGCTGACAGAAGACATTCCGCTACTTTCGCGTTGCATTCCAGGGGTTTTCTGGAAGTAAAGGGTATTGTAAAGAAATCTACGCAATTTATTTCTTCATTTCTTTATTTTTTACCTTTCAAAGTTTCAGTGTGTACGTAACCCGCTTCCTTTATCTGTACCTCCAGGAGGTTAGAATCATATACCCGTTTGCTTTCCGCTCTTTGCAACAAAGCACTAATAAGCGTGTTTTGAGGCGGCCGGCCACTCTTTGTTCCTGACAGCATTTAACACATGTAATCTTCCTTAAGCCAAGATTCCTACGAGGATTTATAATCATTCGCCCGTATATGCTTGACCATAACATTAAGGAGAATCGGGGGGGGGGGGGGGGGTTTTGTTTTTTTTTTTTTACATTTCACGTTACCTTTCGCGGCGGGGAAATCAAAAATATGACCAAATATGCTTGTTAGAAAGATAATACTTGTTTTGATTTCCACTCATGCCTGCCCTCTGTTAAGTTGCCGAAGTTTCTAATCCGGCGAGTGACCTTCTAAACTAGAGTTCTTAAAAGAAGATTATTAAAGTTGACACACGTAGATTTTCGAAAGAGCGAACCAAACTAGAGGATAGGAATTTACATGTAAACTATCCGACTTTCCCGATCGAGCGTGTTTTCTTGATTCCGAATTATGAATGGAGTTTTACATGCAACAGTTGTGAAAACTGCCACTCCACTAGCTCGTTCACATACATTACTTTCCCGAGGAATTACCTCGTCTGTTTTGTCGCGGGTATTTTTTAAAGTTGGCGGGTCGCACTCGTCCTTTACCGCGGTACTACAAATTTTTCACCCGCGGTGGGACGCGGAGGTGGGAAGCACGCGGCAAACACGGGGTGTTGCCGCGACCTGATGGGTCCATACTTTTCAGGCGGTACTGTAGTCAATGTAAACTACTCTTTGCCATTATATATATTACAGCCAGATTTGTAAATTAAAAACTTGTCAGTTGACTTTGTGACCATGTTTTGCAAACTGAAGATAATACAAATGCCAAATTAAGGCTGTGCAATAAGAACTTAACTGTACAATGTAAACGTACATGTTTGTTACTAAACTGATGCTCAGGGCATGAAATACCATAACTATCTTTAATGTACATTGATTAATTTTACAAATTTAATACTCACTTCTCATTATCGATACCCTACTGGGATCCAATGGCTGCCGATTGTATTTTTTCATTAAGCAATTTCAGGCCGTCAAAGAAGCAGCATTGTGCACTTATGTTCCCTGTTGTAACATTGTATGCAGATGTGTGTTTGTGCCATCCTCCATTGATGGCGTGAGTGGCTATGTCAGCCCTGTCTTAAGACACTACCAACATGACTGACTTGGCAGCAAACAAATGCAATGGTTTAAATACATAAGGCAACCTTGTATTGATTAATGAAAACAGTAAGAGGTTTAAACAATATTATCATTGAATTAGGTGTTTGTAACATCCAGAATAATCAGGGTCAAGGTAAGTGTTATCACACAAAGCTGAAGAATGAGGCTGACAACACTTACGTATACCTCGCCCTTGATTATTCCAGATACCACAAAAACTGAATCTAAGTTGTTTTATCATGCAAAATGACAAATCATTGTTGCGTGGAACATAGTTTATTATTTTTCAACATAAATGGAATTCACCACCTGTGAGTTTGACCATGCTTTTGGCAATCATGCATTGCTTGCATATCATCCTACAGATAATTCTCAATCACTAATCTACAAGAACATCAGTAAATTATCTGTAAGGTGAGCTAATAGCCAGTGAGAAGACTAGTAAATAATATTGTGAATTTAATGTTGCCAAAAATCCTAGCAATATCCTTAAGGATCCTGACAAAGATCATTCAGAAATCATTCAAAGATCTTTTAAAGATCGTTTAAAGATCCTAGCAATATCATTCTTTAAGGATCCTGACAAAGATCTTTCAAAGATCCTTATAAAGATCTTTTAAAGATCCTTCAAATATCCTTGCAATATCCTTAAAGATCCTTACAAAGATCTTTCAAGGATCTTTACAAAGATCTTTTAAAGATCCTAGCAATATCCTTAAGGATCCTGACAAAGATCTTTCAAATATCCTTGTAAAGATCTTTTAAAGATCCTTTAAAGATCCTAGTAATATCCTTAAGGATCCTGAGAAAGATCTTTCAAAGATCCTTATAAGGATCTTTTAAAGATCCCTCTAAGATCCTTGCAATATCCTTAAAGATCCTGACAAAGATCTTTCAAAGATCCTTATAAAGATCTTTTAAAGATCTTATAAAGATCTTAGCAATATCCTTAAGGATCCTGACAAAGATCTTCCAAATATTCTCATAAAGATCTTGTAAAGATCCTTGAAAGATCCTAACAATATCCTCAAGGATCCTTCAAGATCCTGACAAAGATATCTTGAAGATCCTTGAAAGGATCCTTTTAAGATCCTTTTAAGATCCTTTAGGATCCTTATCAAATCCTTCAGGATCCTTAAAGATCCTGAAAAAGATCTTTGCAAGGATCTTTGCCAGGATCTTCATAAGATCTTGAGAAGATCCTCATGAAATCTTTGAGGATCCTTCAAAGATCCTTGTCTTTGAGGATCTTTGTAGGATCTTTGCAGGTCTTTGAAGATCTGTGTGGGTCTTTGCAGGTCTTTTAAGATCCTGAAAGATCCTGCAAAGATTTTTCCACCAGGTGTATTGTTAGAATCCTGAGTGGTAACGATGGCCAAGAAAAACACGAAAAAGCAATTTTCCCAGTTCTTTGTTTGTGTTACCGAGAAAGAACCTCTAGTTAAATGCCAATTGCAAGACAACATTGCCTAAATTTCTATAATTGATCCCCAGTCGATCAGAAATTTCAAGGAAAAATTTATGGGGGGGGGGGGGGGGGGGGGGCCACCCTAACAAAATAGAGTTCCCCAGGAGACCACCATTGAACTATAGGCGCTACGAGTCCGGGGGGGGGGGGCGGCGGGCGGGGGGGCTTGGGGGGGGGGGGCGGGCCAGCCCCCAGTCGCAGAAAATTTTGAGATTTTTCGGGCAAAACGCCGATGATTCGGGCAAAAGTACTCGGGAGAAAGCATTCTAAAAGGTAGTCAAGGCCTGGCTTGTAGGTTACTTTCACTGGCGTTTGTCTTGTCAAATCGGAGTTAAGGTCAAATGATCTAAGGATCCACAATTGCAGGTATTCTTTTTTGGAAAAGCCATATGCCAATTAAATGTGTACCGTGGGAATCCATGATGTTATTTCCATTAGTGACAAAAGGATGAAAGCAAAGGACGACCAACATGGGCTCCTGCCAAGACTTATGTTTTTGTGGTGGCTCTGAAAAGAGCCCTTTTGAATGGCTCCGCAAAGTGCCGATTTAAAATTTTCCTGAACTTCTCGCAAGTGGAACAATTAACTGTTTCTTTTATAAGTTTCTGATTTTACCAGGCGGTCGAATGAAGTCATAGGCTAGGAGTATGCAATGTTTCAAAATAACTACAGTGGAATCCTGATTTCTCAAACCCTCATTTTTCGATCCTTCCGATAACTCAAACCAAAAGTAGTTTCCCTCTCCTCAGTCAAACGCCGTAATTTCACGAACTGTCCGGCCGATTTTTAAAAGCAATTTTCATCTGTTCCCTTGGAGGTTCCAAAAAATCAGAATTCGGCTGTGTTTCCTGAATGATAACAGTTTCATTAGACGTGAGAATTGGGAACGTTTTTTTGTTTTTACAGCGATTTGAGTACGTATATACAACTGACGCTTTCGGGCATTTTGTAATTTTTTTCGGGCAATAAGGTCACCGCCCCCCCAAGTCCGAGGGTGCCCGTACGCCTATGCACATGAATGGTCTACATGTATCATAAAAAAATCTGAATTTTGACATAGGGAATTTTTAATAATACAGAAAATGATTAACGGCAATACATGTACATAGTTTGTTGCCTTGTCGGCAGTGCCATGCGAAATACTTAGCTTCAATGCCACTCCATTTGGCTTGAGTATTTTTCATCTTTGATGCAAAAGTACTTCCAGGGATAAAAGTTTCTTCCAAAGAAATAATTTTCTTCAGAGTCCGGAAAAAAGCAGCCGATAAGCGACAGACCAGCCACATTACAATTCATGTGATTGAACTCACATCTCATGACGAATCACATTTTTGTAGTCACGTGCACACGTGTCGGTATGCGTTGAGAGTTGGGACTGATCCGCACTAGCAGACAATATCGCAATTGTCTGTGGCAAAATCAAAGGACAAATTTTGTCATGACAATTTTTTTCTCATCCATTGCATCCACACTGACATCGTTATAAAGCCTTCAAATTGTGTCGTCGGATGGCAACTGGCGTGTTTGAAAAATTGCTCAGTCCATCCTCAAAGCGTCTCCCTGCAACATGTGTACATAGCCAAACTGGTCATCTTAAGGGGGGACGTTCCAGCGTGTTACAGAATTCGTTTCTTTATAATACATGTAAAGGGTAGCTTGCTATTGGGTTTTAAATTCCATGAACCATTAGGATTCATTTTGTCCACTGCGAAAATTGTAAAATCTAGTTCAGTTCACAACTGAGAAACAACTGAGACTCTAAATTTACACAGTCAAAAGCTTTATGACATATAAAAGACAAGATAAACAAAGTTTTGTTTATTTAAATGATTTTGTGCAGTTTTTACCCGGGACAAATTTTGTCGGTGGTGCGTTTGAAGTTTTGTCCACTTTGGCCAAAATTTGTCAAGTCAAGACAAACCATCCGCACTTGTAGCACGTTGGTGATGACAAAAATTTTGTCTAAATAAACAAATTTTCTGCCAGTGCGGATCGGCCCTTGTTTATGTCGAGAATATGTGAAACGTCAGAGATTGCTGTTATTTTGTAAATCAAACGCAATTGCTAAGGCTGTTCGAGAAGTCAGTGTCGAAGGTATCAAAATTGATAGAAAAACCGTGGCCAAGTATTGTAATCCGTTTAAACGGGACCTTCCTCTCTGTGACTCTTGTAGCTGCCGACCACCAACAATGGAAAGGAGACACTTTGATTTCATCAATCAGAAGCTGGAACAAAATGATGAGTTAATATTGATGCCTATGTTTGCAATTTGTTAATAAAGTTAAGATGGAACGAATTATTGTGTATATGAGAAATTGTGAAGCAGCATTTTGAAAGAAAGGAATGTTTTGCGATTTCCAGCAATTAGATCTGTGAGAATTTCTTACGGGTAAAAACTTTGGTTTTCGTTGTTGTGCGACGCTTATAATTATAACGTCTATGCCTATGTCAGCAATATGTAGAGTTTTGTCCGAACGAATTATTAAGCTTATGTTCGTGGAAATCGCGAATCAGTAAAAGTTCTTCTGCGGCGCCAGTTCCAAGGTTTTGCAGGTTGAGGAATTCATTCCACCGCAGTGAATTCGTGGCTAAACCCTTCGGCAAGGATGAGGTTTTACCGCCTGCTAATGGGTAAATACTTTCAGGCAGTACTGTACTCTAAGAAAAAATCAGTGCCCAAAGATTGAAGTTCACAAGCGAGAGTTCTGTATCAAAAGGTTTAAAAATGACAATCGGAGCATCTCTTTTTTTGTTATTTATACTGGATTCCTGATTATGACACATTAATGGTCTGCTTTGAGTTTGTTGCCAATAAAGCACAGAATATGAGCTATGGAAAATGACAGAAAACTTTTAATTAACACCTCACCTGTGCAGTCTCCTGGTGCAGCCAGGTCATGGTCTTTGTTACTATACATGTAGATGAATTTTTTCTTGTGCATGCTCGATTAGGACTTGGGCTTTTAGAAAGAGACCTCACTGATACATGTAGATTTGGTATATGGGAGAGCACTGTCTCCTGCATTTGTGAAAGTTGGATGCGCCTATTACATGTATGTTTAGAACAAGAGCCTCTAATCAATAAGGAGCAGGTAGTTGATTTCATGCCAGCTATTTTCAAGGCAAAATACCCTGATGCTGTGATATTGATTTCACTGAAATCAAGTGCATATGATTAAGAGATTAAAATAATTAATGGATAAAGTACAATGCAAGCACAGTGTGCTTGAGCTGTTCAATAAAATATTTTTCTTTAATGGAGTCAGATTGAGTACAGTACTGAGCAAAAAGTAATGCAAAGGATAATCGACGAATATCGCGCTTTGTTCTCGTGATTTATCGCCGATATATCAAGGAAACATCGCACGGATTGGCGAACATCAAAACGATAAATCAGCGAGATATCGGTACAATCTTTGCAATATCTCACTAAGATATCGTTCTAGCGAGACTTTGTTGCAACGATATCTCGCAAAGCAAAACGATATATCACCACGATATATCGTTGCAGCGAAGTTTGTTGTAACGATATAATGTATGCGGAAGTGAACTTTGCTTCAACGATTTATCGAAGTGAAGCAATTGTGTATGATGAATCCGTATCTGTGTACATGCAATGGGCACAGTTGAGTAATAAGGGGTTGAACAAAGACCAAAAATTCGCTTTCAAAAAAGTCTCCATGCTCCAAAGGCTAATGGGCTTAAAAACTTGTGTTTTGAAAAACGTACTGAGGTCGACACAATGAACTGTTTGCTCATGCGAAAACCTTTCATCGAGCATTCACAGCCATTGGCTGGGACCGCAGCATGTCACGATTTAATACCTTATGACAACAAGAGATTTTGTACCATGCTGTTTTCATTTGATATTAACTGAAATGCTCCTCCATCAAACTGACGAAACTGCTTGTTTGAAAATCGTTTTACGTTAAAGGGGCTCAGTCACGTTTGAAAAGCTTAGCTAAACTTTTCAAATTCGTTGTTTGCAATCCTTGTCAATCTTCTCCATCCTTAACCATCCTTGTTCCTTTATGGTTTATTATTATCTCTTTGATGTTTTTCTATCTTTATAAAGTGTTATTTTTAGGTTTCCTTCAATTTAACGGTTATTTTTTCGATGTTCAAAATAACTCAAGATGCCGTGACTGAGCCTCTTTAACTTACCTTTCGAACGACTTTTTTTGTGACATTCTGAAAGCTCATCCACAGTCACGCTGTTACTCCATGCTGATTGGATGATACTAACAAATGCATCCAATCAGGGCAAAGCAAACAGCTTGACTGTTGCTCTCGTGGATGCTGGATACTTCGAAAGCTGCATTTCTCGAAAACTATTTGGCGGTTTTCGCCCGGATTTTGAATGGATCTTCGAATTGAATGCCTCAAGAAGAAGTATCAACCTTCCAGTTTATCTGGTGTTCGATTTGGAAGCCAGGGGATTCAATTTCTGGGGGAAATCATTGAGCGAAGTAACTTCTGTATGGAGCAAGGTAACTTTTGTATGGAGCAAAGTGTCTTTGATTATGGAGCGAACTGGCTTTTGACTGTCATGCCCACCTACACTTCTACAGTGGCACAGTTGCCTTCTTTGCTACAAAATTTGTAATAGGATTTCACGCGTTACAGAGTGGATTTTTTTATGGAACCAAGGCAGGTAGGTTCAATAGTTCCTTTAATTAACATTGAAAACATTTAACTTGCCACTCGCCATCTCAAAAAGCTGACTTAAAAACGAAGAGGATTTGTCATTATCGTAACTGATTTTTGGAGAAGTGTATGTGTAGACATGTATTTCACAATGCCAGGATGATAAACTGGAATGATATCTCGCTAAGCGGAAATGATATATCGCGAAGCAGAAACGATATATCGCAAAGTGGAAAACGATATATTGCTGACAGGAAACGATATCTCGTTGAGAAATAAAACAATAGCTCTAACGATATATCGTTCGATATATCGTTTAAGGTAAATTCTCGTTAACTATCGCTGATATATCGCGATATTCCTCGATTATCGTTTGCATTACTTTTGCACAATACTGTATTAAGTGTAGACTTTTTGTTTTTGATCAAGAGCATTTCATGAATTGAAGATTGTAAATTGGTCATGGAGATCTCTGTTCCTCAGGTTGTGTATGTCATGCAGGTGTTTACCAATGACAGAATGCTTATGTTCATTAATGCACTAAAACAGGTATCAGCATGTATCGCCCACATGATCTGCATCGCACGCATTGTTCGTTAATAAGATTTTGCTTGGGTTCTGTCACTGATCTCATAAGCAATTTTCTTGCTTGTAAACACTGGGTGCAAGTCGCAGTTAATTTTCTTACCAGGATTGGAGAGCTGTCTTCGTACCAAATCGGCTGATTGCTATCTACAAAGGGTAGAATAATCTGAATGGGCTAATATTAATTTGAATATTGTGTGCTTGTTCTTTTCTTGTGACTCGAGGAATCAGGTGATTTTAGAGTTAATAAGTAGCAAAAACTTTTTATTTGACAGTTCAAGCACAACACACTTGGTATTTTATTATTTTTATCTCTAATTTATGCAATGAGGCTCTTGCACATACATTCACTATAATATTGCTGCTTTTTATTTTTAATACATGTAATTGTCTAATTCCTGAAAATATCCATACCTCCCCCGGCCCACATGTACAGAAGGGGTTTTTTCTAAGACCCTTCACCCCTCTTGAAATTCCAATTACAGTGTAAGCTTCATACATTTCTTTAAATTTTTTGGCCTTACAGAACCCCCCACCCCCCAGGAAATTCAACTCCCTTCTGGAGGGTGGGGGGGAGGGGGAAGGGAGAGTATTGAAAATTTTCTGGAACTGCACATAATAATAAAAAGAAAATTACATGGCCACTTGTAGATACCAAATTTCTTTTCTCATGATGAAAATTATCCCTGATCTGAGTTGTTCATTGTGCTCACTGACAAAATATTTTCAACGCTTGAAGATGATTTTCATATCCCCACATGACCATGTAGTCCATGTAATTATTATTCTCTGTATCTTTACTGGAAATTGGCTGAATCTACAGGACATTTGTCATTGATGACATTTATTTTCAATACAATACTACTAAATAACTGCAATTTACTATTATTAATTTTTGTATTCATTGATTTTCCTTCATTCCAAGATGTTTTTCTGTTTCAGATGTTTCTGGGAAACTAAGAATTTGGGATACCACACAGAAAGAACATTTACTGAAATATGAATACCAGCCATTAAGTGGTGCCATTAAAGATATTGCCTGGTCTCCTGACAGCAAGAGAATAGTGGTGTCTGGGGAGGGCAGAGAAAAGTAAGATGTCATCATAGAATGATTATGAAAATTAACACCAGTAGTCATTATTGAGTGACGTTATTTTTGATAATGGTAGTTGTAGACTGATTTCTGAACCATGTTACAGTGTCATACATTGTATACTGAATGATGGGATAATATGCTTGAACAAAGCAGGGTATTCTCTCCACTTTTCACTTAAAGTGCACCTAAACCCAAAATATTTTTTTTTGCCAAAGGCATCAGTATACCCCAAAATTGACAATTTTGCAAAATTTTAGTTATTCTTTTAACCCATTGACTCCCGAATGAAATTGCACGCGACATACCCCTAAATTCCCAGGCGATTTTTGACTTTTCAGAGCCAGCGCGAGCGCTAAAAATAAACCATATGCGCAGTAACCACAGACACAAGATCAGGTTTCAAGACTTCGTTTATTTAAAGTTTAATATTTGAAGGGCCAAAAAATCAAAAAATATCAACAAAAAGAACTCAATATGATGTGTAGAATTTCTAAGAAAACAAGAAATTATATTTTTTCTTTGCCGCGCGACAAAAGCCGAGAAAATTGAAGATGCAAAAATGAGTTAATTTTTTTACTTCAGAGGACAAAACGAGACCGGATACCACAGAATTTCCATTCTTTTACTATCACTGAAAACATTTGAGAAAACACCAGAAAATGAAGGCGAAAGACACAATGTAAAAACCAATTTAAAAAGAAGAAATCAGATAATTTCTTCGCCGCGTGACAAAATAATACAGCGCAACGCAAGAAAAATGAAAGTTGTACATCAAAAAGACACCAAAAAAGGCCCATTATTTTGAGATAAATCATATTTCAACTGTGTTAATTTAGTGCCCACTTAGTTCTTTTCTCAGGAGTTCTGTAGTAGCTGAATAAGACTTGAAAAAATATATTTGAGCGAAGCGAATAAACTAAACAAACAAACCACGCGGGTCGCCGTAAATTAAATATGCAGAAATCGAGCGGGCAAAAATATTGTTCACTTTCAAAACCTAAAATCCCCAATTAAAGGCAACCAAATGGAAGAAACGTGACAGGAAGCTCAATAGCAATAAATTTTCATTCAACATGAGGCAAAAAACTCATCTAAAAGCAAAAAAATGTTCAAAATTTCGCAGACGTGCTTCGCTGCATGACCGCATGTTCGAATTAATTATTCACGCTAAAGCGAAAGCTTGAGTTTTTGCCGACGAGTTTTGCAGTTATTTTGTCGGCCATGGCTTTGCCTATCATTCTAAAAGTTGAATTCAACTTTGAGGTAATATTGTACATTACCATTTTTGTTTTCTAAAGTCCGGGAAGCTGCTTTAAATCCGCGATCTGTATTCAAAACTCACTTGAAAGCGCACCGATTGTCAAGTTTTCGTGGCGGTTGAAGGAAGGAAAAATTCCTCACCAGAAAGGTTTGAAGACTCTGTACACCTTGATCTTCCATTCTGAGACCACCTAAACATCGATTTATGTTTTTCCTTTCCGTTTTCAGTGCCAAAGAAGTAAATTCCTCCATTTTAGGAATGAAAACAAGACCTGGAAGTTTGTAGACTTGGCCCGCAATGTGCCATGATTACTGCGCTTATCGAGCGCATGATTTTAAGACGAAAAACCATCTTTCTAGGACCCCTAAAGTTCTTTAAAAATATGCTCAGTAAGTTGATTCTGATTGGTTTATTTGTCCTCAAGAACAACAGAACAATAAGAGAACCAAACAGTCTTCAGGGAGGGTAGGAAAGGCAATTGTCCCCATGTCCTTTTTTCGGGCGGTTACGGGCGGCACGGGAAATTGGGGGTGGGTTTTCGCATGGGCGGTTACGGGCGGCACGGGAGTCAATGGGTTAATTTACAAAAAGTTCTACGAAAAAAGCGTTCTCCTAGACAAAGTTATAAAGAAAAAACGATTTTATGAATAAATTATCTCTAATTCAACAAGTTGTCATGATCAGTTAAAGTGCCATTAAAAGTCACGTGAAGAAGCCAAAGTGGTGTATTATTATATTTCAAAACCTTCTGATTGTTTCAAAATACTGACGGAAAAAGCTATTCGACTGCTAACCGTTCCATTTACATTTGTCCTATATTCCCTAATATCTGCTGTCGCGTTTTCTAAACAGTTTTGAGTGGCAGCTGCTCCGTTTAAGTGCAGTTCGCCTTCCATGGTCTCAGTTTTCACAAAATTTATCCCAGCATTTTACGGCACCATGTCAGATTCACCGTAGTTACACATTTGTCCTCATTTGTGGAAAATTTAGAAAACACCAAGCCTTGCCGCCTTTACGGAGTGAAAAACAATATTCTTTTTGGTGCTTTGTAGAGATACTCGGCCAATTGTCCAGCTGAGGTTACACATGCATTGCGATGACATTCTGAAAAGCTAACTAATGTATACAGACTTTTAACTACTAATGATAAAGGGCCCTCTCACCCTGATACTCTCATTTCCGAAAGCATGGTTTCTTTTGCGGATTCGCCGTTCAAGTTTCTGTTGCTTCCTTCATCGTGTTTTTTAGATCCGTTTGGCCTTTGGCATCGTGAAGTTATTGCATCCAGTGCGTCCCAAAACAGCAAGTGTAGCGGCGGAACAGAGAGTTTTGTCGGTATTTCCCACCAGAAACAGCGTTTTGAGACCTCTTTGCGGGACGA
>JAHPZR010025530.1:30000-45959 GCA_019787425.1 Platygyra sinensis
ACACAGTTTTTTAGTTCAAGGTGTGAAGAAAACGTAGCCATGTCACTCACTTTCTCCCGTTAGATTCTGACCGGAAACAAACTCAATTTGTGAAACTACATGCTTTTTGGAAATGATCACTATTTTAGGAAAGGGTTTTATTTCTTGCCTTATTTCAAATAATAATCGGAATCTGCAATTATTAAGCTTTCAGAAAATATACATGTATAGTACTTTATTGGGGGTTTTATGAAACGTGCGACCGTGAAACAGCGACCACGCAAGGTTGTCATTTGGGGTATACTGATACCTTAAACAAATCTTTGCACTTGTTCGAAACACACTTAGCCGTTTTAAACTCAATCTGGACTTTCTTATGGGCTAGCTATAAAAGTTATGAAATCTGGCCATCATCTGTTCCACAACCAAGCCAGTAAGGGGCATGGGTGTAGTTCTGGTTTTACATCACAAAGCAATTTGCATCACAGTAAGCCTTTGTAAACATGCATGCAAAGAAGTTTGTGAAAAAAAACCGGGACTAGACCCATGCCCCTTACTGGCTCGGTGGAACAGTTGATGGCTAGATTTTGTAACTTTTATAGCCTATAAGAAAGTCAAGATTAAGTTCAAAAAGGGGAAGTGCAAGCGAAAAAAAATTGGGGTTTTGGTGCCCTTTAATGAAGGAAAATTCATTAGTTTTTGCCAGCCAATGCACAAAATTTTGCAAGGCAATGAATGGTACTTTGCCAACATTACAACATGTCAATATTTTTACATTTTTAAGGAGGGGGGCATTGGGGGGTTCTGAACACCGCAATACCGCAAAAAAAATTGAAAAATACCGCAATACCGCAAAAAAAAGTCACCAAATACCGCAACACCTCAATACCGAGTCAATACTCGATGTAACCCTGAAATCAGTACTCTGTACGTGACGTTAAGTGCAAATAACATTGAAATAGCAATTAACAGTTTGTTAATGAACGTTAAGCAGGGTAATTTTCGATTAAGGCCATTTAGCCAAAATAAACAAAGCGTGTAACATTCATTGACGTGTTGGCTAATAGTAATAATTAACAAAAAGTAACCTACCCTTTGCCGATTGTGACACAAGGAATTGCAGTGAGAGCTCAGTTTCGTTGGAAAGAATATCCACCATTCTAGAAAACCGAGAGTCCTAGTTCTGCAGTTTAAGCTTACAACTTCCCAAATACTCTCCCTGAACTTGACGAGTCTTTTTTCTTCCTTGTCTATCCGACATCTGAATTTGAGTTTTCTCTGCCTTTCCCCTCTTCGTAAAATATTGCAATACAATCGATTACAGCGTGTTCACGAGGACCAGCCACTGCCATTGCCGAAGCGCGCAGCCGTTTATAGAAACGCTCTCAATGTTAAATATATATAAGTTATTTACCGGGCGGGAGGTCCATATGGGAAAAAACTGTGCCCGAGGTCCTGGGTACGGCCCGAGGCCGAGGGCCGAGAGCCGTACTCAAGACCAAGGGCACAGTTTTTTCCCATACAGACCTCCCGCCCGGTAAATAACATGTTTACTTTTTCCTGTAGTAAATTGGTTTTACAGATTGCTAATGGGTTTGTTTACGCAACTCTTGTCATTGAATGTCTTGAATTGGCTTTCGCGCCGTCCACTAACGATTTGTAAAAAATCTTGGCAACGAGCGAATAATTCAGATGGTAGACAAAGAAAGATGTATTAAAGAGCGTATAGTTTTCGAACTACTTTATGTTAGTTGCATGTATTTAACCAGTCAAGTTCTCCAAAATCGTTTTTGCGGTGTGAAATTTCGTGCGAAGTTTGGAGTTTTACTACAAAACAATTTCTGTCAGTCGTCACTTCAAGTTTAAAATCACTTGAAATCAGACTTTTCTACTGTAAATGAGATAGCAGAAAGCGAGGAAATTCGTTAAGTGTATTCTACAGAAATTCTCCTAAATACAGCAACGATCAGGAAAGTAAACTTGACTGAAATTGACTCTAATTGCACGGCGAGGGAAACACAGGATTAAGCGCCGTTACAGCGCAAAGTTACAAACAACCAAGCAAACTCTCACAACTTCAAAACACTCAACTGAATTTACTTACAATGACTTTCCTTGCCATTTTAAAGAGAACAGAGATAAACTTGCGTTGACTAATCGCCGATGGATGTGTAAAAAAGGCAAAAGATTGACGCTTACCGCTAACTTTTAGGAGCGAAATTTAGGCAGCGGGAAAAAATCCGGCCCGTGGACCGTATCGTAAAAAGCTGGACCAGTCACGTGCGTAAGATTAGCCAATCAAATTCGAGGATTTAGGATTCCGGCCCGCTCAGATGCTTGAGAAAAAAATAATAAATGATATTAAATGTCACGTCAGTACAAGACCGCGCAGCTGCGAATTGAATTGGCTGATGAAACGTTAACATTGTTGATCGATCAGTACTGTTCATAATCACTTACGATCACGTTTCAAATAATAACTCGCGTGACGGAAGATGTCTGACATTCTGTTTTAGCTTGTTTCCGAAACAATTGTGGAGGATAGAAAAAGCTCGGAAAACGTAGCAGGACTTTATCGATAGTTTTTAATACCGCCCAAAATGCTAAAGAACCGCATCCAGCAGCTCCAGAAAATACCGCAATACCGCAATTCGAGATTAAAATTCCCGAAATACCGCAAGAAAAATGGCCCAATACCGCAATACCGCAAACCCCAATGTCCCCCTCTTTAAGGTGGCTCAGAACAGTTTCCATGCAGCACTTAGATTTTGATGGGTCGCTATAGCAGCTCTTTATCACTTGATGCTGCAATCATGGTATCAAAAAAACTGCCCAACCATTGGTGAACACGTTATCATTTTTGTAACACTATAGCTTATCATAGCAACAGTATGATCCACTAAAAACACCCTTAATTGCAGCTTTAGGGGCAAACAAGCTACAAATACAACAACAGTAACAATAGCTATTATTGGAGTTGAGCCTGCTGTCGAATATTCCTTTATTTAGAGTGGCACACAAACGAGGCTAAAGGGTCAATACAATACAGAATTGACCCTTTCGCCTCGTTTGCATGTCAAACCGCTGATAACTGCGATAAGGGCTATTATAACATCCAAAAGTTGTAAATTTCTGTTTGAGATAAGACAGGCAGTGACCATGATAGTGAAAAATAATATCCAAAGCAGGATCCAAAAATCGTGAACATCAGCCAAAAACAAATGGATGACATGTGCACTTGAAAACAAATTACAAAAACAAAAATTGAGATACATGGATAAAGGGAACAAGCATAATATATACTTATCGTGATAAAAATAGGGATAGAAATCACACCATTAACTTGGGAGAGGCTGCAAGTTGCTCTGAAAATCTGACAAATTAGCGAAAAAGCCCCATCTTCAAGTCTGATTTTGACTGTTAAAACGGCAAGGCCTGTCTGCGGTGAGGTCCGTTTTGCTGCAAAAAGAAAATTTTGTTTTATTCTTCTCATGAGTGCAGAAATTGGTCGAGAAATGAAACCTAGTCTCAACTTGCAACAAAAAATGTGTCCACCATTGCCCCTGCTGAGATGGCATATGACTGTTCGAATACTGTCACATGAACTGTGTCCAACACCGCCTGTGTGCAGTCTGCATTCCCCATTTTGTACTGAACGATTGGAGTAGCATTTAAGGTGGGGGAACACAGTTTTCAAATGCCTATGTCTAATTTACGACTTCTTTTAAACTATTTATGCTTTGGCACCCGTTTTTTGCAAGAGTCAAGGTTAATCACAGAAGTATTTATTCTCACATTTTGGCTAGGGTGTGTGCTGTTGCCATGGCAATGGGGCTGGTTAAAAATGGCTTTTGTTTATTTAAAAAAAATCCAGTCCTTAGATTGTTTTCATTGTTTGCCCACTACGAATTGACATTAAATCCCTTCTATCAACATAGGTGATTTTTGTAATTTGTATTATTAAAAATTTCCTGTGTCAAAATTCAGATTTTTCATGATAGATCATTCAGACACATGGTTTCTGAACTATTTTTGGCTAAATTTCTGGAAATTCTAATGGCTGGATCGTTAGAAATTGGCAAGTTTCTGCAAAAGCAATCAGCCTCAATTTTCAAATCAAATATGCATATGCTACATTTAACTGGGTTCTTTCGGTAACAAACAAAAGCTGAGAATTGCTGGGTTCTTTGCATCGTTACCTTTTGTAACATATCTTTGTAATAAAAGACTAAAGCCATTAATACCCTGCGTTCAATTACAGAGAAAAACAACACAGATAGTGCAAGTGTTGAGTAAATAAAATGATCGCTCTATTTGACAGCATGTTAGTTTTTTGAAATCATTATGTGCGTAATGAATTCAGGGCAACTTACAGGATGCGGTGGTGCGGATCCGCATAATTCGCCCACTTCCGCATCCTCTGCATCCTTGGGGCATTTTTCCGCATAAAACTAGAAAATTGCTACATATAAGCAAGAAGGCAACTGCTTACCATCCTCAGAAGCAAACATAGCGAAGAGATTGATCATTTTGAAGAAGTTATTTAGCCAAAATAGCGACGAAAACGCACCTTTTCGTTTGTAAACAATATTAAACCTCCAGGCTTTCCATGCATCTTCTATTGATGGGACTGGCTTCTAGTTTTGACCCTCTGGTGTCTAGTTTTCCTTGTCCGAATTAATGCCTGGTTACTAAGCTTCGGACAAACTCAACAACGTACAGTGTAAACTATGGAAAACTGCATTGAACGAAGAAATACCTTCCCATGAACGGCAGCAAAAGGTCAAACATGGAATAAAGGACTGAAATTCTCGGTAAGACGTTGACGTGTATTTTATACGTCGGAAAAAGCCAAGGGAACAACTTTATTAATCTTACAAATTTCCGCATAATCTGGCGCCTTTTCCGCATAATCGTCACTTTCTTCTGCATAATATTGCCAAAAATTTCCGCATAATTTTCCATTTTTTTCCGCACCCTATCAGATGGCCTGTGAATTGCATCAGCAAAAGTGCACATGAAAACTGTGTTCGGTCACCTTAATAATACTCAATTTTCTACCTGGGCGCCATTTATGCTTTGTTTATCCCAGTGTCAATCTGACTCAGCTCTTACGTGTACAAGAGAGTACTGGTCATCTGGGGGCACAGCCGGTAGAAACACACATTTACAACCACAATACTTCCTCACATTTGCCCAAATTGTTTCTCTTCTTTTTGCCCTTCAAGCCAAATTGTTTCTTTTGCAATTTTTATAAATGTAAGTCTTAATGTTTAGTATAGTAGGTCCACATCAGCCTTTTGGCTGCCTTTAACACAACCTACTCATCAAGTAAAGTATATGTATGTGTATGTATGTAACCTTTTCTTTTCCTTTGTCTGACATTTTGAATTCTTGGGCAGGTTACCTCGAGTCCGTACACTCATTCCCAGACTTCCATTCCCCATCCCCTATTACCAGTTTTAGTAACATTCATTTCATTTGTCATTCTTTACATACTCCATGTATACCTATAATGTAGGTGACTCATTTTCTCATTACCTTACATAGGTTTGGTAGTGTATTTTTATGGGATAGTGGATCTTCAGTGGGTAATATTGATGGCCATACTAAACCGATAAATGCAGTGGACTACAAGCCCACTCGACCATTCCGCATCTGCACTGCCAGTGAAGATCTTGAAGTTGGCCTCTTTGAGGGACCACCATTCAAGTTGAATCGTTTTTCCAAGGTTGGTTCAAAAAACATCACATTGCAATGAACAGTCAAACCTCTTCTTATGGATACCATAATAAACAAGCACCTTGATATTATATGGACACCCAGCTGTGACCATTCAGTTGACCATGTGACTATATTTGTTTTCATAAGCTATATGTACATGTATGGGCAGCTGTTACCACCAAGAATACAAATGATACAAACAATTTAGAATATACAAAAATGGTTCAAAAGTCCCTTGGAAATGATGTAGTTACAATGCAGTTGGTCCAGTTGTCTTTGGTGGAAATGGGACACTCGGCCAATCTTAGCGACAAATCGCACAAGAAGGTGTCTCTAAAGATAAGAAAAACAAGTATTTTGTGTGATGTTTGGATTGTATTTTTACTTAAAGGATTGTAATGTTATTAATTGTTAGTCTTTGACTTTTGGCAGATGTGGTGGCTCGTAAAAGAGCAATTTTTAGCAACCTACAATGCATTGTCGAATCCATATTCTACAAAGCAGGGTGCAGTAGCTCCTAAAACTTTGTAGCAGCACCTTCAGCCTCCACCACAGCTGAAATCGCCTTGTGCAAAACATGAGCGATATATTTTGCACATTTCTCTGGCAATAATTTCTTCCTTCAGAACTTCGTAATTCAATCCATGAGTTCCTGCCACATGAGTTAATGCCACACAAGTTCATGCCACAAGTCCATGATCAGGTTCAGGTCGGGACTTTCTGGGGGAGTAGGCCACCATGGCCAGTTGATCTTCTGTTCCTTGAAGAAGGCCTGCACTCACCTGGACGTGTATTTCGGGTCATTGTCTTGCATGAAAAGGTAATCAGGAAGTTTCTCTTGGATAAAGGGCACAAGGGTAGACTCCAAGATGTTGCAGAAGAGATCAGCATCCATGATGCTGTCAAAGATGCAATTCACGATGGCATAATGTCTGCTAATTCCAGCACAGACATGAACTTTGAGAGGATGTTTTGGTTTCAGCTTCTGCTTCATAGGCTCATCAATTTTGCTATAACAGGTATGCCGATATTGTTGGAGGGAAATGGGGCCTTGACACTTGTTTTTCGCAAGTGTTGTGACAACAACAGCATTTCGAGAAATGACCGAAAGGTATGCCCATTTTACAGGGAAATTGCAGAGTTCTAATGCTCACCCGTATGCGACAAGCAGCAACTCTCAGAAGGCGGATTGAAAACTCTTGTCACTTCTCTGAGCCTTTGGTTTTCATTGCTAAAGTTGCTTAGCCAGAAAAAATAAGCTGACGTTTTCGTGTAACAGATAGCAAGTGCATCAAAATATCCAGAATATCAGGAATAATCATTCGTCTGGCAAACAGAAAACTTACCTAGCCTTTCAACAGATGATTCGAGATGCGGCATGAGAGTTCCCTGGGATGGCTTGGTATGCCTATGATGTGGAATTCCAAAGGCGTGCCTCCCATAACCTTTCTGCCAAATGGGGGGAACAGGACATCCAGCTCTACCTCGATACCTTTACAGGCCTACCCAAATCAGGATGCTGAGCTTGCAGCAGCACTGACCATCACTCTGATACCTGCCCTTTATCTCCCCGTAGGTCCCAGGATGCCCTTACCCAATCCGACCTGTGCTACAGCTTTATCAAAGGATTACCCTGCGCTCGCATCCCATACCTTTAACAACACAGGTGTAACCAGCTGGGATGCTCAGCAGCTCACTCTAGGGAAGAGCACGCTAAACTCACCTGCCACAGAGAGGACAAACCTAAATCGTCTTCAAGTTCTGGCAATTCCTCCTGAGGACACTGCTAAGTACCTCTCCCAACTGACCCCTCCCACTCCCATTGACATCAACAACTTTGCATCCTTCCTTCAGGGCCATCCAGATCCCACAACAGTTAATCATCTTCTTACAGGCCTAGGGTTTTCTCAGGGCTTTAAGATTGGCTATTCTGCTCCTAGGGCCCCCAAGGAATATTCTAACCTTCCCTGTGTAAACACCAACCAATCTGTCATTGACAAAAACATGCTAAAGGAGGTTACCCTGGGCCACACAGAGGGGCCGTTTCGCACCCCCCCCCCCCCCACCATTCTCCAACTTGCAGGTATACCCCATTAAGGTCATCCCCAAGAAACACTCTTCAGAATGGCATACTATTTTTCACCTCTCCTACCCCAAAGCCCACCCCACCAGTGTCAAAGACCACATTCCTCCTAAATCCTTTTTTTGCAATACATAAAGGTTGACCATGCAATTGCTGTACATCAAGGTCTCGGTCCAGGATGCTTCATGTTCAAACTAGACATAAAATCAGCATTTTGCAAAGGTCCCATCCACCTCTCTGATTGGGAACTTCTGGGGGCTCTATCTCTTCAATATGGTCCTCCTCTTTGGTCTCAAGTCGGCCCCTTCCTTTTTGACAAATTCTCTTCTGCAGGTGAATGGATCATTCAAACTAAACTTAATATTCCAAGGTTATTCATATGCATGTACTGGATGATTTCTTTTTTGCTACCTCCCCTTCCCAGTCAAATTGCATGAGTGCTCTGTTCCTTTTTGCATTTGACATACACTGTAGGAAGAACGCTTCCTAATACGGATTTGAATCAAGATTTTATGGAACTTGTCGTCATCGATGGGTGGGTGGAATGACACCACAAAGGGAAAGAGCCTGAGATCAAGATTGGCCTGTTTGACCCGTTTGTCTTGCGTTGGGCTTTTGCATTGTTTTGCCTTCGTTCGTTCTATGCGCTGGAGGAAAAACGTTTTTTCGGTTTGAAAACATGCAGTTAAAAACTGTTGCTGTTGACATTTATCAATGCCTTAGGGATCGAAGTATGCATGACTGCAAGTGAGTAAACTGCAGGTCACCACAAAAAAAATCGAATCCAGATTCTAGGACAAAACGTTTATTGAATGAATGCATGTTACAACACAACGCTAGCACCCCACACATTTTTGCGAGAACATACACTGTAATTCCTCACCAACTTGCCAAAGGACAAAGAGCCTGGTGCCATCAAAATAATGTACTCTCTGATGTACAATTATTACTAGTTTACAGAGCTAAATATCCCCATAGCTCCCAGGAAAACCTTCCCTGCATGCACATGCCTTGAATTTATGGGTATCCTACTAGATTCCAATAAAATGGAGGCCCGTCTCCTGGTAGACAAACTCACCCGCATTCAGGAAGCCCTTGGTAAGTGGACTAATAGGACATCAGCTACCTTACAGGAGCTCCAGTCTCTAATTGGCACCCTTCAATTTGCATGTAAAGTTATTGCCCTTGCCGCCCCTTCTTGTAGCATATTATCCATCTCACAAAGGGTATTGAGTTCCCTCATTGGCACATTCACCTTCAGGTTTCCATAAGGACATTTCTATGTGGCAACATGTTCTCCAAAATTGGAATGGGGTGTCTCTCTCTTTTTAGATACCCAGGCCACTTCTCTGACAGAGCTTCAGCTATACACCAATGTTTCGGGTTCCCTTGGGTATGGGGGTTGCGTAATTAGCAGGTGAATGGTTCCAGGGCCACTGGCTCCCCCACCACACCCTCAGCCAAAAACGAGGTATTAGTGTTGTTAGGTATTAGTGATACAAGTGTATTTCCGATATACTTGGCCTGTATTTTATGGGGTCCCCCCTGGTCTGTCAAAAAAATCCATAGTGGTGTGACAACAAGTCAGCACTTGGTGACCAGTATAAACTCCTAACACTCCAAGTCCCGCCTGGTAATGGACCTCACTCGAGCAATCGCACTCCAATAAAACTTTGCATTCACAGCTACTTGCATCCCAGGTTTAGACAATTCTATTGCTGACTCCCTTTCCGTTTTCAGATATACTGCTTCTGTACCCTGGCTCCCTCAGCCTCTCCCACAACCTCTGCCATCCCTCCATCAGTTATGAACATCTGAAAGGGTCAGTACAGCCTTCATGCTTCCCTTGTCCTTTCCACTCGCCACACCTATCAAATTGGCATGAAGCACTTCCTCACTTTTACCCTCATGCATGGCTTAGTAGGCCCCTCAAACCCCTTCCTACCAGCCTCAGAAGTTACCCTGATGTATTTTGCATCTCGTTTAGCCAACACAGACTATCCTTCAGCTATGAAACAGTCAAGCTGTACTTGGTGGCAGTGCAGGACCTTTATCGGGAGCTTAACTTTCCTCTTGAGCTCATTGAGATGCATAGGTTACAAAAGGTCCTGACAGGCATTAAGTGGCTTACTCCTACCAAGCAGCATCTGGGCTGTTTTCCCATTACCCTTACAGTCGTCCATTCCATTCACTCCTACCTTAAGCCCGAACTTTCCCATAATCTGAACCACATTATGCTTTGGGAAGCCTTCATTCTTGCCTTCTTTGGGTTTTTAAGATCTAGTGAATTCACTTGCAATGGCAATTTCAATCCCTCTGTCCACCTCACTTCCAATGACATCACACCGCTACCCAACTCCCACTCACCCAGCCACATGCTAGTCTACATCAAACAGTCCAAAACTGACCCTTTCAGACAGGGCCACACAATCACCGTTGCAAAGTCATTGTCACCCATATTTTCGGTGATAGCCATGAAAGACTACTTCAAGCTCAGCCAACATCAATCTACCCTCTGTTCCCTTCACATGACCCAGACAATGGCTTACACAGAACAATCTCACAACAGAGCTTAGGACAAGTCTCACACACTGGTCTCCCTGCCAACATTTTCTACTCCGGTCCATAGTTTCAGTATCGGAGAGGCTACTACAGCAGCCAAAGCTGGCCTTCCACCCTGGCTTATTTAAGTTCTAGGCCACTGGAGTTCAGACTGTTTTATTTTATTAAGGACCTCTAGATGTACCATTTTTGTGACTACTGCGCTTGCGCAGCAGTCACTGTTGCCATCGTCTGAGTTTTCCAAAGTAAGTAACAGTCACTATTGCCATCGTCTGTTCCGACAGTAAGTACATGTAACAATAGAATATACTTCGGAGCCAGTTAGCACAACAAATATCCATCTTGCGGTCTCTTGTAAGTCCTTTACATCACCAACAATTTGCCAATAGTCATCGATAGAAAACGAAGATCTCTGCTGCCTCCTTCGACCTTGGAGGTATCCTTTGAAATTGAGGTGACGTAGTTTTTTTAATGTTTTACCGCATTGTCATTCACTTCTCGGGATACTGAGTATCGATTTGTCGACGCATATGTAAACAAACATAAGCTTCAGTCTTAACAACCCTTGTCGATAGTGGATACTCCACAATTTTAAAAATACCTTTAGCCTCGTATGGGAAAAACTGGGCCTCTCTGGTGGAATTAATTGTGTTATGTGAACGGTGCCTCTACACACGAATTATCGAGCTGCGATGTTTCAATATTGCGCCGCTCGAAGGACCATGTTGGATAATTATGATATATGGTGATCGAGAAACCATCAGTGTGAAAGCTGTTTATACTTGTGAAAGACACGAAACAACTAGTTCAGATAACTGTGATACAATGGTAAGTGATGGTAGTGGAAATGAGTCATCAACTGCTGTGGACAGACTGTCTGTCATAAAGCTTTCAATTGTAGACAATCGACTTTCGAATCAGTCTGGAGACAGTGAACCATCTAGACTTGCTGGTGAGGAATTTTTTTTCAGGATGTATCGTCCTTTGTTTCATTGGAATAGTAGAGCGCTCGGCATTTGGTCAATATTGAAATATAAATTTTGTTTCATCATTTCGTTAGAATATTAAAAAAATGTTTTGATTGTCTAATCATGTTTGTTTACTGATTACTTTTTATACATCCACATCATACGCTGCTGATAATTTTACACTTAATTTTGTTATTTTTTTTTACACTGGCAACACCCACATGTACTAATAGGTCATTTTATATGTGTTAAAATTCTGACTTGGAGGCTTGGTGGAATACACCAAAAAATCACACTAAGTTTGAGGAATGAATAATTAACTAATTTTGTTTTATTCCACTCGGCCTCGGAGCTACAAGTATGTTAGGATTTTATGGCATTGAAAATGGCCTATTAGATTTCTTGTGGGCAAATTCAAGCATTCTTTAACAATGGCTTAATAGCATTCAATGTGTGGGAGGCAAGGTGGCATTCAATAATGCCTTTTATCACCAACATTCATTATCTAAAATTTGCATACACTGTATATAATTCCTATTTTCATATATAACTGCATATAAAGAGCAGTTCTACTTTTTCATTTGCAGTAGTCACCTGCGCCAATATGGCGCCTATTGTAGAAGTAGCCAGACTCTTAGCTAATATATCCACACCAGGGTATGGACCCCCAAACCTCATCTGTACTCCACCCAGGACCCCTCTCCTGGTTTCCCTTAGTTCCTAGTGACTGGGGGATATGAGCCTCACCCTCGGAGACTAATCAGGACCCCTGTCCAAGGTGTCTGCCCCTAGGAGGGCTTCTCCGCTTGTCCCCTTACCCGTAGATTTGAGTATTTCCCTGTCACTGGAAGGTGCCCATTACCTTTTGTGTATTTTTCTGTGTGACCCCTTGCATAGAGCCTTGATGCAAAACCACTGCCAGGGCTAATTGTTAAAGGATGTTTAAACCATTTTTATTTATTCAAGATTGTTTGTATCATTTGTATTTTTTGTGGTAACGCAGCTGCCCATATATATATGTACACTTGACATCCTTGGTGAAAATATTTTGAAGATCTTCAAGCTAATTACAAGGATCTTTACTTATCTTTAAAAATTCTTGCCAGTTAACAGATCTTTTGTTATACTTGTCTGTAAGGATCTTCAAACATATTAATTAAAGTGTATTATGACAGATTTTTTTTATTTGTTCAATAAAATCTCCAAAATGTGCTAATAATATAATAAGTAAGCAAAAAAATTAGATAGTGAATTTCCTTCCCTGTGTTTTGACATACCAAAAACGTGAAATTGCACTTCCGCTTGGGAACAAAACCGCGAGACCAAAAACAGGACACTAGGAATTATTGTGACAACATTTTAGGACTTTAAGCTTCGCAGAAAACAGATTTCGCAGTCATTTTCTTATTGTGAGCTAATGAAAGCACCAAGAAATGCCTGAAATGACATCACAGTCATATACCCAGTCTCCTGTTTTTGGTATTGCACTTTTGTACCCCAAAATCTGTCATGAATACCCTTTAAGTTGTTTAAAGAAATTTGCTCAAATATCTTGGGACATGTAGATCCTTGCAAACATGTGTACCAAATGTTCAGATTGTTTAAGTTTAATTAGGACCTTTGCAAGATCTTTCAAAGATCTTTTAGGATCCTTGAAAGATGCTATGTAGTAGGCAAATGTAATGTTTTCATCAGGAATACTGTATACAACTGTACAGCAGCTAGAGTGTACTTTTAGCTTTTAGGAGAGAGGTTTGCCAATGTACTCAGAAATCCTCATTTGGGTGAAAAAGAGGGGCATGCATACAGATATACATGCAGATTTCAGCTAAGTAATTTGCATCGGTAGAAGTTCTACAAGTACAAATTCTGTTCAGTGAAGGAATCAACTTTACGTCACTCCTTACCTTTTCTTGTTTAACAGGGCCATACGAACTTTGTGAATTGTGTGAAGTACTCCCCAGATGGTGAACATTTTGCATCAGGTGGTGCAGATGGACAGGTAGAAATTTTTGTCTTTATTTTAGCAATCTTAAAGTAATCACTTAAAAAACCGTTCCTTGGCAGTAAAATAACATTAATTTATGCAATTGTGTAGTATGCTTTTTTTTTTGCTCAAAATCTTAAGATCTTCCTCTTCAATTGTTTTATTTTCTGTTTGGGAACCTCATAACCCACACACTCACTGTGCTGCATGGTCTGTAGTTCACCAATGCAGAAAGTACAATGTTGTTACTATCAAAAGTGATAGCAGTACTTAACACAGTATATATTCCATATGCAGGCCTTTTGATAGGGTGCAATAACAAAGAACAATAATATTATGCAACATTTGCAGGGCAGATAATGCAATACATGTACAGTGGAACCCCGCCTTACAGTCACACTTATGTCCAGGATTGAATGCAAGAATTGTTTAATTAGTACTTCATATTTGGCAGGGTTTATACTTGACATTTTCATTTAACTTCATATTTGACAGAATTGTGTGTGTTTAGGTGACTTTTTACCAATGAGGACACTTTGTGATGTTTATCATAAGGAGTTTGAATCTCATTAGCGTTCAATCCTGGACATATCTCTACAGTCATTCCTTTAATACAGCCACTGTTATAGGGCTCAAAGTTTATTTTGGCTTTGGGAGCACTTGTGCGACCAGGTGTAACTTTTTAGGGGCACTGCCAAAATTTTAGGCACAGAGTTCTAAATTTTAGCCACAGAGTTATAACTTTTAGGTGCAGAGTTATAAATTTTAGGCACAGAGTTATAAATTTTAGCCACATAGTTATACATTTTAGGCACAGAGGTATAACTTTTAGGCACAGAGTTATAAATTTTAGCCACAGAGTTACAAATTTTAGGTACAGCGTTATAAAT
The DNA here is from genome assembly GCA_019787425.1 of Platygyra sinensis. Taxonomy (NCBI): domain Eukaryota; kingdom Metazoa; phylum Cnidaria; class Anthozoa; order Scleractinia; family Merulinidae; genus Platygyra; species Platygyra sinensis. The sequence continues at coordinate 44,194 of JAHPZR010025530.1, forward strand.
TTTAGCCACATAGTTATAACTTTTAGGCACAGAGGTATAAATTTTAGCCACAGAGTTATAACTTTTAGGTACAGAGTTATAAATTTTAGGTACAGAGTTATAACTTTTAGGCACAGAGTTATAAATTTAAGCCACAGAGTTATAACTTTTAGGCACAGCATTATAAATTTTAGCCACATAGTTATAACTTTTAGCACAGAGGTATAAATTTTAGGCACAGAGTTATAAATTTTAGCCACAGAGTTACAACTTTTAGGCACAGAGTTATAACTTTTTAGGCACAGAGTTATAACTTTTAGGCACAGAGTTATAAATTATACGCACAGAGTTCTAAATTTTAGGCACAGAGTTATAACTTTTAGGCACAGAGTTATAACTTTTAGGCACAGAGTTATAACTTTTAGGCACAGAGTTATAAATTATACACACAGAGTTCTAAATTTTAGGCACAGAGTTATAACTTTCAGGCGCAGAGTTATAAATTTTAGCCACATAGTTATAACTTTTAGGCACAGAGTTACAACTTTTAGGCACAGAGTTCTAAATTTTAGGCACAGAGTTATAACTTTTAGCCACAGAGTTATAACTTTCAGGCGCAGAGTTATAAATTTTAGGCACAGCATTATAAATTTTAGGCACAGAGTTGTAAATTTTAGGCACAGAGTAATAAATTTTAGGCACAGCGTTTATAAATTTTAGCCACATACAGTAGTTGTAACTTTTAGGCACAGAGTTTTAAAAATTTTAGCCACAGAGTTATAACTTTTAGGCACAGAGTTATATAACTTTTAGGCACAGAGTTATAAATTATAGGCACAGAGTTCTAATTTTAGGCACAGAGTTATAACTTTTAGCCACAGAGTTATAACTTTCAGGCGCAGAGTTATAAATTTTAGGCACAGCATTATAAATTTTAGGCACAGAGTAACAAATTTTAGGCACAGCGTTATAAATTTTAGCCACATACAGTAGTTGTAACTTTAGGCCACAGAGTTAAAAATTTTAGCCACAGAGTTATAACTTTTAGGCACAGAGTTTTAAGTTTTAGGCGCAGAGTTATAACTTTTAGGCACAGAGTAATAAATTTTAGGCACAGAGTTATAAATTTTAAGCACAGAGTTATAAATTTTAGCCACATAGTTATAAAATTTTAGCCACAGTCACGTTATAAATTTTAGCTGCACAGCTTCCAAAAAGTTGGAGCACCTTGCTCCGCAAAAATGAGCAACTCAGGCCTTGTGTTGCATTATGGGCCTATTCTAGCCAGCTATTAAACTCAATTAAAACAAAATAAAATAATGAATCAGGATATTTCACGCAAGAGTAACCGGACAACAACAACAACAACTTTATTGACCCTTACACTATGGTAGTAAAGCTTACATATTAACTACTGAAGTTGCTGAGTTGAGTATCCTCACTGTCCAATTGCTTGTTGTTTGCCTCACCTTTGAAATTCTGGCTGGTACATGTATATTGTAACCTTCATTTTGTGTCTTGATGTTTCTTGTAAAATTTCTCACAGTCTTAAGTGTGCTTCCAGGATTTGGAAGTGAGTTTGTGATTGATCTTAGGTAAATAGCCATTTGTTGAAGCATCTCAACATTTGTGTTACCCATGTAAAGAGCCGTATAATAGGAGGCTAAATTACTGTACATGGTTTTGATTGTCCTAATGATCAGTTTAGTGGTGGGAGGGTTAATGCCAAACCAAGGCAAAATACAAAGTACTTTCTTTCATACTACACTCTCTCTCTCTCTCTCTCT
>JAHPZR010025533.1:0-10309 GCA_019787425.1 Platygyra sinensis
ATTTACTAAGAGTTCAAAGAAATGTCGAATCTGTTAGACCTGTCGAAGGCAGGTTTGGAATCCCAACAAAATCTGCTATATTGGTCTGAAATGTACATGGACTGTACTTTGGTTGATGATATTCGAATTAAGCATCTTATTTTTTGGCTGCGTGTCGACTAATTTGGAATGTAATCCTTTGGTTTATTCTGGACTTGGACGTGAAACAACAGTAATCATGTTATGGAAAACTACTACACGTACCAGAACATGCTATGATTTCGCCAATTCGTAAGTAAATTGTATTATGTATAGGGCAATGGGAGAAACAATGACAACTATTTTATTATATCTTCTGCATCGGGCTACATTTCAATACACATCTTGATATTCAGCTAATCTTAAAGGATTATGTATTTCTAACAAATGTCATTGGTTTTCCTAAACCCAAGGTTTGTTGTTTTGGACATTCCTATTTAGGGATGATCATTTCATTAAAAGTAATTGCTTATATTCTAACTGATTAATACTGATATATTTACATGTGATATATGAACTGTTAGGAAGAGAATTTTTAAAGTAAAAATTACACTTTTAAGCAAATATGGCTGTAGATCAGAAAACTATACTCGCCATTTTTGCCAAACTCGCTGTTTTTGCGAAATTTGCCAACATTACCGCTGCCTTCTCACATTTAATTGATTCGCTCCTATCATTTCTTCATCAATTTTGGCAAAATTTCGCCAACATTTCAGGGCCTTTCTAACTCGTTTAATTTAATCGTTCTTACCATTTCTTCCTCAGCCTTGGCGAAATTTTGCCAAAATCGCCATTTTCGCCAACATTTCGGGACCCTTCTAACTTGTTTAATTTATTGGTCATTAGCATTTCTTCCTCAATCTTGACGAAATTTCGCCATTTTCGCCAACATTCGCCCTTCTAGCTGGGTTAATTTATTCGCTTTTATCATTTCGTCAACAGCCTTGGCGAAATTTCGCCAAAATTGCCATTTTTGCCAAATTCGCCGTTTTCGCCAAATTCGCCAACATATTTAGGGGCCCTTCTAACTGGGTTAATTTATTTGCTTTTATCATTTCGTCAACAGCCTTGGCGAAATTTCGCCAAATTCGCCATTTTCGCCAACATTTCAGGGGCCCTTCTAGCTGGGTTAATTTATTTGCTTTTATCATTTCGTCAACAGCCTTGGCGAAATTTCGCCAAAATCGCCATTATCGCCAAATTCGCCAACATTTCGGGGCCCTTCTAGCTGGGTTAATTTATTCGCTCTTATCATTTCGTCAACAGCCTTGGCAAAATTTCGCCAAAATCGCCATTCTCGCCACTGCCTGCATTTCTGGACATATCTCGATATCTTCGGCCGTCGAACTGCAAGAGACAGCTATTCCTTTTATGATTTAAACTGGTCTTTCTTTGAGCTCATATGATAGATTCATATGTAAGAATATTTTCACTTCGTATGTAGGCCATTGTTCTTGTTAGTGCATCGTATTCTTTTGGGCAAATGGTTCATCGCCCCCTTCCCCTCCCCCCCCTGGCAAAAAATGCCCGTACGCCTATGGTCGGAGTCGTAAGAGACCTTATGACCTAGTTAAAATCAAAAATTGGAGTCGTGAGCGGAGTCACTGCCCAACGGAATCGGAGTCGGAAGAATCAGAACGTTTCCATTTCTTCCGATTCCGTTTACGACTCCGTCGCTTATGATCCAGTGAAAACTAGGTTGTCGGAGTCGGAAGCAGAAGCGGAAGAACCAGCTAATTGCAACTGCAAGGCCCAGAGTCGAACATTGTCATTGGTTTATTCTTTCGCTTCTACTTGCGACTCGGACGGTGCAGTTTTCAATTGATCGTACGTGAGGAAGTCATAAGCAGAATCAGTGTTCTGCTTCCAGCTCCGTCGGTTTGATTTTCACTAGCTCGTATCGCTCTACGGCTTCTGATTGCGACTCCGACTACGACTCCATCGCCAGTGAAAACCAGCCTTTAGTGAGGCTTTTTATTGCAGTATACGCCGTAAGGGCGTTTTTAAGGCGCTTTTTTGTACATGTTCCTTTTTTGTACAGTAAGTGGAGCCAGTTTGTATCGCTGGATCTATGAAGGAGTTGCTATATTACGCAAATAATGAGGTTTTGTACATGGATTATTGTATATTTGTACAAAGTACGTGATGTCACGTAGGGGACAGGGCCTATCTGAAAAAAAAAATCACAGATAGAAAAGATCATAGACAGGCCAACACAGACTCCCCTATGTGGCTTTGCGGTAGCGGCACGTAAGCCTCTAAAGTAAGCTGCGATCGCAAGTTATTAAGAATAGCTGACTCTTAGGATCGAGAAACGCCAGTCAACGACCCATTTGGCAAATCGCTCATATTTTGCCCAAAGATACCCTTACGTGACCTAATTCTAAAAATCATATTTCAAGATTCCAGCGAATTTTTATTTTTTAGAAATTCGCGAAAATTTAAAAGCGCGGTCGAAGTGCGGTTTTTCGTGTAATAAAATGACCGAAATAAGGTGCGAGGACGAAGCGCTGCTAAGGTCTTAAAATAAATTCAATTGACTTCAAACTTCACACAAATGTGGAACAACCATTCTAATATATATTTCGTTTTAAACTAATCTCAGATATGTTTATCTAGTGGTTTTCCAAACCATTTTAAAAACACCTCTCAAGCGTGTTAAAAATGGCGGCACAATGTAGGTCGTGTTTAACAGCATAAAAGTGCATCTGGTACCTCACTTGTCGATTATTTTACTTTACAGCCTTAAAATATCATTACTAAACATATACTATGCCAATTTTCATGCTCGAACTCGCAGTATTTCCCTTTGAGAAAAACGAAAATCTATGTCAATGTGTTGGGCGCAAGTGACACAACGTTTATACACGAACAAGAGACAAATCAATTTCAATGGCGAAAATAAAAGGCTGTCATTAACTAAAAATCCCGTCAATTCACTGCTATCATAGAAACATACTTTCCACTACATAAAAACTGTTTTTAGACGTTTTAGAAACGCTTTAACTTTGTTTAATTTCGTGTTTGCCGTGAATGGTTATCACTACAAACGCAAGAGATTTAATTTCCTGGAAACTTAATGTTTTCTATTTACCACAGCGCTTTGAGTTCATTAAGACACAATAATGGGTCAACTTGGAATGCTGTCAAGTTAGCATTAACATGGGACGTTAAAAGCTAAGACTTAAAATTAATCGAGTTGAAATGTCTTGAAGCAAATTAGAATGGTGCCCTTACTGATTCTAATTTGAAGTGAAAACTGTGAAACGGTCAGACCCAAACAAATAAACAAAATGTTTTAAAATGTGACTAATTTCATCCGAAAATGTTACAGGAAACATACCTAAAAGCCGTTGATTCCCCTCAATACCACTCCACATTGTATCAAAGAGCCTAAGCTTTCTGCTGTAAGAAACGGGATACATGAGTCTGTTTCTAAAATATCGGCAACCGTCCTGCGTCGCTGATATTCGAGACTCGGTAAAAGTGTAACACAACCGTATGACCAGCCCAGTCACGCTTTCACTACTCTTGCGCAAATGATCAACATTTCACGATTTACATAAACCGATTAAATGTTTAAAGCAGTGACAGTAGATTTTTAAAGTTGCACTAGCCAGGAACAATTATTTCTTGTTCTTGAATGGCTTTTAGCTGTAGCTACAGGGGGGAGGGGATACTCCCGGAAATTTCAGATATCGGTGTGCCGTGTAGGACTACGTGGTCTGTCGTAACACCAACATTGAAACAGCAGATGACTCCCGAAGTATCACTAAGCTAAATAATTTTCAGTTCAGCTCGGTTCCGCTGAGTCAATTACCTGTTGGTGCGCGTATTGCATTGATCATGCAACCTCGTTCCCGGGGTTTACCCTTTTTCCTCCCCATTTTCAAAGGGCAAATTGTTGACCGTGGATAAGTGGAAAAACAGTTTAAACCGGAAAAGCGTTTTGAACATATTTAGCGTTTACCAACACGCAATTGAACTGTTTATAATGCTAATCGCATCTGATAGAATCTCAAGTTTTCTTTCCATACACACGGGGTTTACAGTGCATACTACTATATGGGCATGGCCGGGACAGTCAACTTGCTGGTGAACCACTGTGTGGAGGGATTGTAGATCGTGCCTACGCTTTACCCTACTAGATCTCTGTGTTATTCTTATGAACTGACGATGTTGTTACAATGATATTATTTAGCTTTATGCTAATGATCAAAGGTTTCTTTTAAATTTGAAATAGGCCCTTTGTAGAATCCGGTCACATGGTACAAAATAAATTACGCTGGGACGCAAATGAAGCAGTGGGACTTTTAAAACAAAGGAAAGTCGGGCTGGACTGGTAAGAGTTCTTTTGTTTGGGAAGTCCCACTGCGTCATTTGCGTCTCAGCGTAATTTATTCCGCACCATGTGACTGGATCCTGCAAAAGGCCTTTTAGTCAGACATCTCTTTCTTTGGTTCTGCTGTAAGCATCGTTCTCTGAAGGACACTTCAGGTCATTTTCTAAAAAAATTACAAACACTGCGACCACAACATAGGTGCAATTATCAACGTTTGTTACCATGGAAGCGTCTGCTGTGGATAGTGGCTATGCAGCAGGAGTGTATAATTGTCCTCAAAGCGGCTGCATTCGTGTCTTTCAGAGGCTGTCTACTTTAGAGAGGCACTTGTCTCTGGAGAACTGAAAGCGGTTTCCTAACGATAAGTGCACTCGTCCCTGGAGCGCAATGGAGCGGTCCGGGCTTAAGCCCTGGCCAGGGACACTGTATTGTGTTCAAAGTGACTCTCTCCACCCAGGAGTCTAAATGGGTACCGGCGAATTGTTGGGGAAACCTAACAAATTGGAGGGAAGTGACTAGCGTCCCGTCCAGAGGGGATAGAAATACTCCTAGCAGCTTCATGCTACAGAAACCTGGATAAGCTCTGGGCACTATGAGCCGGTCGACTCCAAGGCCTCACTATTTTCTTTTTGAGGGGGGCGGGAATCGTAATATTTTTGTAGAGAAGGAGAGAGAGGAGGAGGAGGAAGATGCTTTGGAGGAAAAACCGCAATGGCCGAATTCGCTGCAGCGATCCTTCTACCTTTATCAGCTTAAAGATAGATGCTCTAATGTTCTTGGTTTCTGATACTGCCCGCAGATGGCTGCGCTGCCATCTGCGGGCAGTATCAGAAACCAAGAACATCTAGAGCATCTATCTTTAAGCTGATAAAGGTAGAAGGATCGCTGCAGCGAATTCGGCCATTGCGGTTTTTCCTCCAAAGCATCTTCCTCCTCCTCCTCTCTCTCCTTCTCTACAAAAATATTACGATTCCCGCCCCCCTCAAAAAGAAAATAGTGAGGCCTTGGAGTCGACCGGCTCATAGTGCCCAGAGCTTATCCAGGTTTCTGTAGCATGAAGCTGCTAGGAGTATTTCTATCCCCTCTGGACGGGACGCTAGTCACTTCCCTCCAATTTGTTAGGTTTCCCCAACAATTCGCCGGTACCCATTTAGACTCCTGGGTGGAGAGAGTCACTTTGAACACAATACAGTGTCCCTGGCCAGGGCTTAAGCCCGGACCGCTCCATTGCGCTCCAGGGACGAGTGCACTTATCGTTAGGAAACCGCTTTCAGTTCTCCAGAGACAAGTGCCTCTCTAAAGTAGACAGCCTCTGAAAGACACGAATGCAGCCGCTTTGAGGACAATTATACACTCCTGCTGCATAGCCACTATCCACAGCAGACGCTTCCATGGTAACAAACGTTGATAATTGCACCTATGTTGTGGTCGCAGTGTTTGTAATTTTTTTAGAAAATGACCTGAAGTGTCCTTCAGAGAACGATGCTTACAGCAGAACCAAAGAAAGAGATGTCTGACTAAAAGGCCTTTTGCAGGATCCAGTCACATGGTGCGGAATAAATTACGCTGAGACGCAAATGACGCAGTGGGACTTCCCAAACAAAAGAACTCTTACCAGTCCAGCCCGACTTTCCTTTGTTTTAAAAGTCCCACTGCTTCATTTGCGTCCCAGCGTAATTTATTTTGTACCATGTGACCGGATTCTACAAAGGGCCTATTTCAAATTTAAAAGAAACCTTTGATCATTAGCATAAAGCTAAATAATATCATTGTAACAACATCGTCAGTTCATAAGAATAACACAGAGATCTAGTAGGGTAAAGCGTAGGCACGATCTACAATCCCTCCACACAGTGGTTCACCAGCAAGTTGACTGTCCCGGCCATGCCCATATAGTAGTATGCACTGTAAACCCCGTGTGTATGGAAAGAAAACTTGAGATTCTATCAGATGCGATTAGCATTATAAACAGTTCAATTGCGTGTTGGTAAACGCTAAATATGTTCAAAACGCTTTTCCGGTTTAAACTGTTTTTCCACTTATCCACGGTCAACAATTTGCCCTTTGAAAATGGGGAGGAAAAAGGGTAAACCCCGGGAACGAGGTTGCATGATCAATGCAATACGCGCACCAACAGGTAATTGACTCAGCGGAACCGAGCTGAACTGAAAATTATTTAGCTTAGTGATACTTCGGGAGTCATCTGCTGTTTCAATGTTGGTGTTACGACAGACCACGTAGTCCTACACGGCACACCGATATCTGAAATTTCCGGGAGTATCCCCTCCCCCCTGTAGCTACAGCTAAAAGCCATTCAAGAACAAGAAATAATTGTTCCTGGCTAGTGCAACTTTAAAAATCTACTGTCACTGCTTTAAACATTTAATCGGTTTATGTAAATCGTGAAATGTTGATCATTTGCGCAAGAGTAGTGAAAGCGTGACTGGGCTGGTCATACGGTTGTGTTACACTTTTACCGAGTCTCGAATATCAGCGACGCAGGACGGTTGCCGATATTTTAGAAACAGACTCATGTATCCCGTTTCTTACAGCAGAAAGCTTAGGCTCTTTGATACAATGTGGAGTGGTATTGAGGGGAATCAACGGCTTTTAGGTATGTTTCCTGTAACATTTTCGGATGAAATTAGTCACATTTTAAAACATTTTGTTTATTTGTTTGGGTCTGACCGTTTCACAGTTTTCACTTCAAATTAGAATCAGTAAGGGCACCATTCTAATTTGCTTCAAGACATTTCAACTCGATTAATTTTAAGTCTTAGCTTTTAACGTCCCATGTTAATGCTAACTTGACAGCATTCCAAGTTGACCCATTATTGTGTCTTAATGAACTCAAAGCGCTGTGGTAAATAGAAAACATTAAGTTTCCAGGAAATTAAATCTCTTGCGTTTGTAGTGATAACCATTCACGGCAAACACGAAATTAAACAAAGTTAAAGCGTTTCTAAAACGTCTAAAAACAGTTTTTATGTAGTGGAAAGTATGTTTCTATGATAGCAGTGAATTGACGGGATTTTTAGTTAATGACAGCCTTTTATTTTCGCCATTGAAATTGATTTGTCTCTTGTTCGTGTATAAACGTTGTGTCACTTGCGCCCAACACATTGACATAGATTTTCGTTTTTCTCAAAGGGAAATACTGCGAGTTCGAGCATGAAAATTGGCATAGTATATGTTTAGTAATGATATTTTAAGGCTGTAAAGTAAAATAATCGACAAGTGAGGTACCAGATGCACTTTTATGCTGTTAAACACGACCTACATTGTGCCGCCATTTTTAACACGCTTGAGAGGTGTTTTTAAAATGGTTTGGAAAACCACTAGATAAACATATCTGAGATTAGTTTAAAACGAAATATATATTAGAATGGTTGTTCCACATTTGTGTGAAGTTTGAAGTCAATTGAATTTATTTTAAGACCTTAGCAGCGCTTCGTCCTCGCACCTTATTTCGGTCATTTTATTACACGAAAAACCGCACTTCGACCGCGCTTTTAAATTTTCGCGAATTTCTAAAAAATAAAAATTCGCTGGAATCTTGAAATATGATTTTTAGAATTAGGTCACGTAAGGGTATCTTTGGGCAAAATATGAGCGATTTGCCAAATGGGTCGTTGACTGGCGTTTCTCGATCCTAAGAGTCAGCTATTCTTAATAACTTGCGATCGCAGCTTACTTTAGAGGCTTACGTGCCGCTACCGCAAAGCCACATAGGGGAGTCTGTGTTGGCCTGTCTATGATCTTTTCTATCTGTGATTTTTTTTTTCAGATAGGCCCTGTCCCCTACGTGACATCACGTACTTTGTACAAATATACAATAATCCATGTACAAAACCTCATTATTTGCGTAATATAGCAACTCCTTCATAGATCCAGCGATACAAACTGGCTCCACTTACTGTACAAAAAAGGAACATGTACAAAAAAGCGCCTTAAAAACGCCCTTACGGCGTATACTGCAATAAAAAGCCTCACTAAAGGCTGGTTTTCACTGGCGATGGAGTCGTAGTCGGAGTCGCAATCAGAAGCCGTAGAGCGATACGAGCTAGTGAAAATCAAACCGACGGAGCTGGAAGCAGAACACTGATTCTGCTTATGACTTCCTCACGTACGATCAATTGAAAACTGCACCGTCCGAGTCGCAAGTAGAAGCGAAAGAATAAACCAATGACAATGTTCGACTCTGGGCCTTGCAGTTGCAATTAGCTGGTTCTTCCGCTTCTGCTTCCGACTCCGACAACCTAGTTTTCACTGGATCATAAGCGACGGAGTCGTAAACGGAATCGGAAGAAATGGAAACGTTCTGATTCTTCCGACTCCGATTCCGTTGGGCAGTGACTCCGCTCACGACTCCAATTTTTGATTTTAACTAGGTCATAAGGTCTCTTACGACTCCGACCATAGGCGTACGGGCATTTTTTGCCAGGGGGGGGAGGGGAAGGGGGCGATGAACCATTTGCCCAAAAGAATACGATGCACTAACAAGAACAATGGCCTACATACGAAGTGAAAATATTCTTACATATGAATCTATCATATGAGCTCAAAGAAAGACCAGTTTAAATCATAAAAGGAATAGCTGTCTCTTGCAGTTCGACGGCCGAAGATATCGAGATATGTCCAGAAATGCAGGCAGTGGCGAGAATGGCGATTTTGGCGAAATTTTGCCAAGGCTGTTGACGAAATGATAAGAGCGAATAAATTAACCCAGCTAGAAGGGCCCCGAAATGTTGGCGAATTTGGCGATAATGGCGATTTTGGCGAAATTTCGCCAAGGCTGTTGACGAAATGATAAAAGCAAATAAATTAACCCAGCTAGAAGGGCCCCTGAAATGTTGGCGAAAATGGCGAATTTGGCGAAATTTCGCCAAGGCTGTTGACGAAATGATAAAAGCAAATAAATTAACCCAGTTAGAAGGGCCCCTAAATATGTTGGCGAATTTGGCGAAAACGGCGAATTTGGCAAAAATGGCAATTTTGGCGAAATTTCGCCAAGGCTGTTGACGAAATGATAAAAGCGAATAAATTAACCCAGCTAGAAGGGCGAATGTTGGCGAAAATGGCGAAATTTCGTCAAGATTGAGGAAGAAATGCTAATGACCAATAAATTAAACAAGTTAGAAGGGTCCCGAAATGTTGGCGAAAATGGCGATTTTGGCAAAATTTCGCCAAGGCTGAGGAAGAAATGGTAAGAACGATTAAATTAAACGAGTTAGAAAGGCCCTGAAATGTTGGCGAAATTTTGCCAAAATTGATGAAGAAATGATAGGAGCGAATCAATTAAATGTGAGAAGGCAGCGGTAATGTTGGCAAATTTCGCAAAAACAGCGAGTTTGGCAAAAATGGCGAGTATAGTTTTCTGATCTACAGCCATATTTGCTTAAAAGTGTAATTTTTACTTTAAAAATTCTCTTCCTAACAGTTCATATATCACATGTAAATATATCAGTATTAATCAGTTAGAATATAAGCAATTACTTTTAATGAAATGATCATCCCTAAATAGGAATGTCCAAAACAACAAACCTTGGGTTTAGGAAAACCAATGACATTTGTTAGAAATACATAATCCTTTAAGATTAGCTGAATATCAAGATGTGTATTGAAATGTAGCCCGATGCAGAAGATATAATAAAATAGTTGTCATTGTTTCTCCCATTGCCCTATACATAATACAATTTACTTACGAATTGGCGAAATCATAGCATGTTCTGGTACGTGTAGTAGTTTTCCATAACATGATTACTGTTGTTTCACGTCCAAGTCCAGAATAAACCAAAGGATTACATTCCAAATTAGTCGACACGCAGCCAAAAAATAAGATGCTTAATTCGAATATCATCAACCAAAGTACAGTCCATGTACATTTCAGACCAATATAGCAGATTTTGTTGGGATTCCAAACCTGCCTTCGACAGGTCTAACAGATTC
>JAHPZR010025534.1:0-10260 GCA_019787425.1 Platygyra sinensis
GAATTTAGAAATCTGAAATCTGAAACCAGAAATCGGAAATCAGATAATCGAAAATCGCAATCCCTGAAAATCTGAAATCCACAATTGAGAAATCAGGGATCAAAAGCTTGATTTCCGAAATGCCACTTCTGACAAGCACGGTTTATCCCAGTTTGCGATGTTATTATTGCGAATAACGCATCTGTAAAATCGCCCACATTCTCCCTCCGGGGGTGGGTAGAGATATTTTTAATGTTACTTCCGGTATCGTTTTCTAAGCGGGGGAGGAGTGAGTATTTTTTTAACTTCCTGTGTCAATAACTTTAGGAAGAAGTGGGGAAAGGGGTGGGGTGAAGTTAATTTCCCGCCTCTTTTTCGAAAATACTTTGAGACGAATCGAATCCTTTCGGTTGCTTTAGTCAACTGCGACAAGATGAGTACAATTGCTTCTTTAGGGGTTAAGGAAGAGATAAAGAATATTCTTAACTCTGGAGGGTTCTTAAGAGACGTTCAGCAATATTTACAAGGGAAATTTCCACAGAAACGTAACGGAATTTCAAGAAGAAGTATTCGCAGATACTGTCAAGCCAACGGCCTTCGACGTTTTTCATCCAAACGGTTAAACAAAGCTGCAGTGGAAAATGCCGTAAAGAGAGCAAGTGAAGAGGTAAAACTGACATATCTAATCTGTTTTTAACCGTATGCATGTTACTTCAACACTGAATCTAACTGGTGAATAATTTGTTGTGAGATTTCACAACATTAACTGTTTAGTCTAGAATTTAATGAACAAACTTGGACGTGCCATTTTCTTTTGTTTTTATTTTATTGGACAATTCGTACCGTGTTACATAACATCATCGGCATTTGGTCACATAAATCGCACGTGCTCACAGATTGTGGCCTATGTTGTTCTTCAAAGCGTTTTCTGTTCGATCTCCTGCACAGAATGTAAGTCGTATCGTCTGTAGTATTTCTTTATTAGTTGTTCTTTAAGTTTATTTGTCATTTATTTTTATTTATTCTTTCTCAGTTTTCACCGTTCATGACGAGTCAAAATAGCTTCGATGCCACGAGGTTGTGATGTTTATACGTCGAGTGGAAATTAAGGCTTACAAATGTCAATTTACTGCGTCGAATTGTTGTGCGGACACAACATTAACAGTCCATTTTTGTTTTGCTTCCGTACGTTGAACTAAATGAGGGAAAGAAAACAAATCGAGAGCTCAGGAGCGGATTATAATCCGGACTGAAAAACAAATGCTCCGAGCGTTATGAATTCACTAAAATAAATATTCAATAAAATAAATTATTCTTCCGTTTTAATGAACTGAAACTGAGGCTAAAACAAAATGATACTATGAGCTCATCATCAGAAAGAAGGAATTTGCAGTGCTTCGTTTGCGACGAACTTCGTTCCACTTGACTGAACTTTGCTTTTGAGAACGTGACAACGCACACATAGTTTCTGAAACTGATTGATATCTTGTTGGTTTTATACCGTGAGACTGGAAAATGCTTGCAAAAACGTAAAAAAAAATACACTGCACTTTGTCAGCATTTTCCTACCGAACACGACTATTTTTAACTGTGGACAGAAATTTCAACTGATCGGGGCAGATTTTGTTCGCGTGCTTCGTAACCACTTCTGAACTGCGAACGTACATCACGCAATCAATAAAAACACCGCTACAGCGTGATTTTCAATATTTTCATCTCAACTCTTGATTACCCATGAGCCTAAAACAAACACAAAATCTGTTTTCGGATTCTTTCGGATTTAAGAATCCAATCTTAGATTTTCTTAAAGAAACGCGCCCTTACTCTTTGTTTCAAAATCGTTATCAAAAATTTAGTCGGAGGACGGCATGCCTATAGGCTAATTTTCCGCGGGGCAACTGAGCAGAGAAAGTTACCAGTTGTTACAATAGTCATTGTTTTTATCTGTCAGTTGTGTTATACAATCAGTTCTAGTTATCAAGGCTCTCGGATTGCTAGCATAAATTCTTAGCTCGAATCCTGGCTCGGATCCTAGCTTTACTCTAAGTTTATGTCACAAACATAATATAAATGAAACAAAACTTTCAAACTTTTGCCCCTGCATATTTAATCCATATTCGTTTTATGCTTTATTGATTGTTACTTTATATATTTGTGCAAGGGACAAAGGGTATAAACATTTCTCTCGGGGTTATTAACAGAGTGCTAAAGGAAGCTAATCCAATTGCCTTTGAAGCTAGAAAAAATGACACGCTTGATAGGACAAATCCCATCCCGTACTATGCTCCAAAGTTTGGTAACAAAGGACACAGAGATCAAAATGAAAAACTTGTGCGCTATGGTGTGGTACATGCCGTCTTCAGAGATGGATATAGTGGCTCGATCGAGAACTGGATTAGTCTGCCGTCAAAGAACCCTATTCAGTTGTACAGTCAGTTTTACAGGTAAAATGCCGCAAATTGTTATTGATTGACTGAGGCCCCATTTACACGGTCTCGGGTACCCGAGACAATACTCCCCCGAGTTGCCCTGGCCGAGGTAACTTTTAGCTTATTTCTTTGTTAAATCCAACCAACCGTTTACATTAGGATCGCGCTAACAGCTAACCTGTCTCGGGGGTTGAGACAACTCGGGTAGGTGAATTGTCTCGCCTTGGCTGGTAGGGTAACCCTGGCAAGCGGAACAACTTTTCTTATAAAAGCATTGGCTCGCCTAACCGGAACAACTCTCGGTGTGGCGAGTGTCGTGCAATGGCCAAATTGCGGATTTAAAACAGAAATTTGTATCAAAGAAGTGAAATTCCACTCCGCAAGACCCACTGTGATCGAATGACCGAGGGAAACTCAAAGAAAAAGTAATATCTTTACATTTGATTATTCTATTAGTAAGAAAGACATGACTTCTCTTATTGAGGGCACATGCAGCAATTGTGCTTTATGCGTATATTAAATATCAAATTTTCTTTGAAACAAGCGATATTTAAATATGTAAAATGGTTTTACATGAATCTTCTTTGTTTTAACAAAAGATTGTACATTTTTAAATTAGTTTTTAACACTCGTGGTTTTCCTATTTTAATTTATATCAAGTTGTATTTGGAATGTTCTTTTAGTGTCCACAATTAGCTTATATTAAGCCAAAGACTCCGACACTTGAATAAAGTTCATTCATTCCTTCATTCATGCATGCATGCATGCATGCAAGGTCAACTTTGACTCGGCCTACAGGGACTATGTTTTCACATATAAAATGCTTGATAAAGTTACCTCGGGGAAGGGTATATCCTAAGATATTTTACCTACATTTTCTTTGTTTATATCACAGACCAATTCTCCTGAAGACAGGTGTATTCGATCAAGTACGCGTCGATATGGGTAAAGAGTGGGTCCTTATACTCTTCATCCAAGAGTTACTGTCAGGGTTCCGAGAGAACATGAACAGGCCAGCACATGTGAAGCGGAAATCAGAAATCGAAAATCGCAATCCCTGAAAATCTGAAATCCACAGTTGAGAAATCAGGAATCAAAAGCTTGATTTCCGAAATGCCACTTGTGATATCAAGTTCTGACAAGCACGGTTTATCCCAGTTTGCGATGTCATTATTTCGAATATCGCATCTGTAAAATCGTCCACATTTTCCCTCCGGGGGTGGGTAGAGATATTTTTAATGTTACTTCCGGTATCGTTTTCTAAGCGGGGGAGGGGTGAGTATTTTTTAACTTCCTGTGTCAATAACTTTAGGGAGAAGTGGGGAAGGGGTGGGGTGAAGTTAATTTCCCGCCTCTTTTCGAAAATACTTTGAGACGAATCGAATCCTTTCGGTTGCTTTAGTCCACTGCGACAAGATGAGTACAATTGCTTCTTTAGGGGTTAAGGAAGAGATAA
This sequence comes from Platygyra sinensis, assembly GCA_019787425.1. Taxonomy (NCBI): domain Eukaryota; kingdom Metazoa; phylum Cnidaria; class Anthozoa; order Scleractinia; family Merulinidae; genus Platygyra; species Platygyra sinensis. The sequence goes on from JAHPZR010025534.1 coordinate 3,865, forward strand.
AGAATATTCTTGACTCTGGAGGGTTCTTAAGAGACGTTCAGCAATATTTACAAGGGAAATTTCCACAGAAACGTTACGGAATTTCAAGAAGAAGTATTCGCAGATACTGCCAAGCCAACGGCCTTCGACGTTATTCATCCAAACGGTTAAACAAAGCTGCAGTGGAAAATGCCGTAAAGAGAGCAAGTGAAGAGGTAAAACTGACATATCTAATCTGTTTTTAACCGTATGCATGTTACTTCAACACTGAATCTAACTGGTGAGTAATTTGTTGTGAGATTTCACAACATTAACTGTTTAGTCTAGAATTTAATGAACAAACTTGGACGTGCCATTTTCTTTTGTTTTTATTTTATTGGACAATTCGTAGCGTGTTACATAACGTCATCGGCATTTGGTCACATAAATCGCACGTGCTCACAGATTGTGGCCTATGTTGTTCTTCAAAGCGTTTTCTGTTCGATCTCCTGCACAGAATGTAAGTCGTATCGTCTGTAATATTTCTTTATTAGTTGTTCTTTAAGTTTATTTGTCATTTATTTTTATTTATTCTTTCTCAGTTTTCACCGTTCATGACGAGTCAAAATAGCTTCGATGCCACGAGGTTGTGATGTTTACACGTCGAGTGGAAATTAAGGCTTACAAATGTCAATTTAATGCGTCGAATTGTTGTGCGGACACAACATTAACAGTCCATTTTTGTTTTGCTTGCGTACGTTGAACTAAATGAGGGAAAGAAAACAAATCGAGAGCTCAGGAGCGGATTATCATCCGGACTGAAAAACAAATGCTCCGAGCGTTATGAATTCACTAAAATAAATATTCAATAAAATAAATTATTCTTCCGTTTTAATGAACTGAAACTTGAGGCTAAAACAAAATGATACTATGAGCTCATCATCAGAAAGAAGGAATTTGCAGTGCTTCGTTTGCGACGAACTTCGTTCCACTTGACTGAACTTTGCTTTTGAGAACGTGACAACGCACACATAGTTTCTGAAACTGATTGATGTCGTGTTGGTTTTATACCGTGAGACTGGAAAATGCTCGCAAAAACGTAAAAAAAAATACACTGCGCTTTTTCAGCATTTTCCTACCGAACACGACTATTTTAACTGTGGACAGAAATTTCAACTGATCGGGGCAGATTTTGTTCGCGTGCTTCGTAACCACTTCTGAACTGCGAACGTACATCACGCAATCAATAAAAACACCGCTACAGCGTGATTTTCAACATTTTCATCTCAACTCTTGATTACCCATGAGCCTAAAACAAACACAAAATCTGTTTTCAGATTCTTTCGGATTTAAGAATCCAATCTTAGATTTTCTTAAAGAAACGCGCCCTTACTCTTTGTTTCAAAATCGTTATCAAAAATTTAGTCGGAGGACGGCATGCCTATAGGCTAATTTTCCGCGGGGCAACTGAGCAGAGAAAGTTACCAGTTGTTACAATAGTCATTGTTTTTATCTGTCAGTTGTGTTATGCAATCAGTTCTAGTTATCAAGGCTCTCGGATTGCTAGCATAAATTCTTAGCTCGAATCCTGGCTCGGATCCTAGCTTTACTCTAAGTTTATGTCACAAACATAATATAAATGAAACAAAACTTTCAAACTTTTGCCCCTGCATATTTAATCCATATTCGTTTTATGCTTTATTGATTGTTACTTTATATATTTGTGCAAGGGACAAAGGGTATAAACATTTCTCTCGGGGTTATTAACAGAGTGCTAAAGGAAGCTAATCCAATTGCCTTTGAAGCTAGAAAAAATGACACGCTTGATAGGACAAATCCCATCCCGTACTATGCTCCAAAGTTTGGTAACAAAGGACACAGAGATCAAAATGAAAAACTTGTGCGCTATGGTGTGGTACATGCCGTCTTCAGAGATGGATATAGTGGCTCGATCGAGAACTGGATTAGTCTGCCGTCAAAGAACCCTATTCAGTTGTACAGTCAGTTTTACAGGTAAAATGCCGCAAATTGTTATTGATTGACTGAGGCCCCATTTACACGGTCTCGGGTACCCGAGACAATACTCCCCCGAGTTGCCCTGGCCGAGGTAACTTTTAGCTTATTTCTTTGTTAAATCCAACCAACCGTTTACATTAGGATCGCGCTAACAGCTAACCTGTCTCGGGGGTTGAGACAACTCGGGTAGGTGAATTGTCTCGCCTTGGCTGGTAGGGTAACCCTGGCAAGCGGAACAACTTTTCTTATAAAAGCATTGGCTCGCCTAACCGGAACAACTCTCGGTGTGGCGAGTGTCGTGCAATGGCCAAATTGCGGATTTAAAACAGAAATTTGTATCAAAGAAGTGAAATTCCACTCCGCAAGACCCACTGTGATCGAATGACCGAGGGAAACTCAAAGAAAAAGTAATATCTTTACATTTGATTATTCTATTAGTAAGAAAGACATGACTTCTCTTATTGAGGGCACATGCAGCAATTGTGCTTTATGCGTATATTAAATATCAAATTTTCTTTGAAACAAGCGATATTTAAATATGTAAAATGGTTTTACATGAATCTTCTTTGTTTTAACAAAAGATTGTACATTTTTAAATTAGTTTTTAACACTCGTGGTTTTCCTATTTTAATTTATATCAAGTTGTATTTGGAATGTTCTTTTAGTGTCCACAATTAGCTTATATTAAGCCAAAGACTCCGACACTTGAATAAAGTTCATTCATTCCTTCATTCATGCATGCATGCATGCATGCAAGGTCAACTTTGACTCGGCCTACAGGGACTATGTTTTCACATATAAAATGCTTGATAAAGTTACCTCGGGGAAGGGTATATCCTAAGATATTTTACCTACATTTTCTTTGTTTATATCACAGACCAATTCTCCTGAAGACAGGTGTATTCGATCAAGTACGCGTCGATATGGGTAAAGAGTGGGTCCTTATACTCTTCATCCAAGAGTTACTGTCAGGGTTCCGAGAGAACATGAACAGGCCAGCACATGTGAAGACAACCTCCAAAAAGAACTTAACAATAGAAAGAATATGGCCCGAGGTCAACTCAAGAGTGAATTATCCAATTAATAATACTGCTACCGTAAATACTCGCTTCTGATTGGTTGGAAGCTGATCAATTTATCCCAAATTGTATCGATAGCTGAACAATTAAATTTTAATTGTATCGGTTGCATTTGATCGGATAAATTCAAGTTTGCCGTTGACGACAAACAAGAAATGCTTTGTATGAAGAAGCAGTAGTAAATAAAAACAAAAACAAAATCGACCAAAACTTAGCTACGCAGATATTTGGAGTGAGCTACCGAGAGGAAAAATCCGAAAGGCTGCATTGAAAATCTCTCGCTCGAGCATCTTGAAGAGGTTCTCGGAGATTTCTACACCGAATTAAAGTAGTCAAAGAAGAAAGACGGCAGCTGCGAGCCAGAGTCGGGATCGGCTTGTCGACTAAACACAACTTGGTAATTAGTGACTCAACATTTTGGTTTAAGAGGAAGGCAAGAAGACTACAACTCGCGCAATGAACGCTTCAAGTCTGCAAAGAATGAAAATGGCCGCGACTATATGTCATGTTTGCCGAGTCAAGCCCTACGAAGACGAGAATATCTAATTCAAGGAAGGACGGTCGTTCCAAGAATGGAGGAGACTAGTAACTAAAATGTCCAGCTGGCGTTTCTGAAGAATTCATGAGCCGCGGACCAAGCAAAGTAATTTAAGTCCATGGTTTGAAAATCTTAAAAACTTACAAACTTCGTTGACGAACTAGTCTTCCCATTTCAACTTCACCTGTCTTTGCACAGTTATCCTCAGTTTTCCCGAATGAACTCGTCCTTGTATCTTTAGCTCCATGTCATAGTTTAAATGAAGGCTGTAAACTTTTCTTAAAACGATTTCACGCAAGTTTTGTCAATAAATAAAACGCTTTTGATACCGTCTCGACTGGTTTCGACGTGCATTTTCTTTCCTGTACATGTTGATTATTCATCAAAAAGTCGCTCATGCGTTCAGAGTTTTGACAGCTTCAAAGCCAATGAAATTGAACTTAATGTTACAAACTTGGAACTCGCTCGTCTATGTGGCTCGTTTTCGAAAGAAAAATAATATCGCATGGAGAACTTTGGCGCAAATTGTTGAGAAACTTAACCGTTGCTTCGTTCTAGCATCCCTCAATAGCAAAAAGACGTCAGCCAGAAGCTTGTATTCACGGTTGCCGTATTATTAAAAGGAAATCGGTCTTCTTTCTCGAAACAATTAGGGATTAATTGAACTTGTGAACAGATCGGATTTTTTCTAATTTCCACTCGTGGCTGCGGCAGCCACTCGTGGAAATTACTAAAAAGTCCGATCTGTTCACGCGTACAATTAATCCCTAATTGTTTCTCGAACAGACCGATTTCCTATACAAAGCGTGTGCTTGTGGACTTAGAGGAAAAAGGCATTCTCGATATGACCAATGAGAACGTCCAGTTTTGTGTTTCTTGGTTCACGTGTGAAGTAGCTAAAGTTGCAATGAAGAGGTTTGTTGATGCTTGGAACAGCCATAGGATAAAAGGTAAGAAAACTGTTCCAGCAGTCTACTGCCGTAATATAAATCGCCCAGGTGTAATCATAGTCTCCCTCCATTAATTATGGTGTAATGTTATATTTTTAAGCAAAGGCGATCACGGGCGGAACCCACTTATTAACTCCGCTTTGTTAACTTGTTCATGTAAAAAATTGCCTAAATAGATAGAAGGCTGCTGGCCTTTCACAGAGTTACCGCCAAAAGATGACTGAGACCTGGCCGGACGATAAAGGCTTACAACCCAACCCATAATACTACACGGCTACTTAATTGAAACTAATCGCAAAAAGGCGTAATATATTGAAATAGCAGGAGTTATTTTGTCACGTGTAAAATGCGATGACATAGCTTCAATTGAAGTTTTTGGTTCTATCGCCCAAATTTCCGACCACTTTATGTAGAGAACAATATAAAGTTAGATACACACGAGAAGAAAACAAAATGCGTTAAGGTAACCAATGAGGCAATAAAAAGTAACTAAGTGATCGAAGAACCGAGGGAAATGTGAGCGCCATATGTACTCCCGGCTACGTGTACACTCATTGGGACCATCAATCATTTTGTCTTGGCCTCTAGTTTTGTCTCAACGGCTCGTGGCCATAGGAGGAAGGACATCTAAACGGCAGTCAGCGAGGTCAAGATGTCACGTCAAACGATGCTTGGCCGTTTTGGCTTTAAAGAAACTGACCATTTCGCACAGAAATAGCGTGATGGAAACGAAAGCCTGTACCCGATTTTGTTTCAACTGCGTCAAGGACAATTAAGTGTAATCACTGCAGTAAACTCTTTGTTAACCAGCAAGGGTTGTTTTATACGGTTTAGTTAAAAACATAAAGTTGTATTGTACTTACAGATGTTCAACATAAAAAATTATATCTATCCTTTTCAAAATCTTTAAAATTTTCAAAATATATTCTTATAAATCAAAGGGCTCTTATGAGCCAACTCATTCATGCTCTTAGCCATGAAATGAATTAAGTGTTTCTTGTGTATTATAGCGTTTAACAATTTTGGTGGTGCATCAATAAGCATCAAGCTTCTTCCTGACATGTATCTTAGCTATCAGCAGGCTTACAATTGACTGATTGGGTAAATGAATCATTTGCTGTATAATAGATTAGGACAATATAGCATCATTCTTTATGTTTTGTTGTCAAGCATTTGTGTTCATTGTTTAGTAAATGTTGTGTCATCTAAATGAAGTGAAAGCCTCGTTGTTTGCTTGTTACAGTTTACGTATGATATTTTATTCAAAAAATGTAAGTGATTAGTGCAACATTTATCAGTACACCTTGAGAAAGCTTGTGTAACTGTTTTTCAACATGTACCATATTACAAAAAATACAGGTCTAGACGAAATTAAAGGTGGTGAGCTACAAATTGTACATCAGTTATCTCAGTGCTGGCTAAATGAAGTTGAAAGTGTGTTAGCTTGGTTTTCGAAGGAAAGCGTTGAAGTCTGATGGAGTCAGTTTGCCAAGAAAATCCACCCTGAACTCAAAGTATTTATCATTTAAAGTTCTTGGGTTGTCATTGTCATTATTCATTTGACTGTATTGTTTATAATAATTACTTATTACTTTTTTTTTTGAATGCCTACATTTATTACACAAATTCTCTCGCGGTGTTTTGCAATCATCCAAAAAGTGCATTAATTAGGCTTGTCATGTTTGCTGTTCGTGGCAAGTTGACTACTAGGTCAGCGGTTGCGCAAATCCAACCAATTTGTTACGTCACTTCCGCTATTTTTGCTAAAGACGTCACATCCGTCTACGCAGATTTCTGCTAACGCCGTTTTCCCCTCTCTGCAAAAACTCATCCATTGCTTCGCAATGAATGAGTT
>JAHPZR010025535.1:0-25000 GCA_019787425.1 Platygyra sinensis
AATCAATTTGCAAAATCAGAAGACGAATTTTCCTTAATCTGAAATTCGACATCTGAAAACTGAAATAGGGAAATCCGAAATCCGAAATTTGAAATCAGAAATCCGAAATCCGAAACCAGAAATCAGATATCAGAAATCAGAAATCAGAAACCAGAAACCCGAAATCAGAAATCAGAAATCAGAAATCAGAAATCAGAATCAGAATCAGAAATCAGAAATCAGAAATCAGAAATCAGAACATCAGAAATCAGAAATCAGAAATCAGAAATCAGAACTCAGAAATCAGAAATCAGAAATCAGAAATCAGAAATCAGAAAACAGAAATCAGAAATCAGAAATCAGAAACAGAAATCAGAAATCAGAAATCAGAAATCAGACGAAATCAGAACATAGAAGTCAGAGATCAAACCAGAAACCCGAATCAGAAATCAGAAATCAGAAATCAGAAAACAGAAATCAGAAATCAGAAATCAGAAACACGAAATCCGAAATCTGAAATCCGAAATCCGGAAATCGGAAAATCAGAAATCGGAAATCAGAAATCGGAATCGGAATCGCGAAACCCGAATCGGAAATCAAAATCGGAAGTCAGAAATCGAAATCGAAATCAGGAAATCGGAAATCGGAAATCGGGAAATCGGGAAATCGGGAAATCAGAAAATCAGAAAATCGGAAAATCGGAAAATCAGAAATCAGAAAATCAGAAATCAGAAATCAGAAATCAGAAATTCAGAATTAGAAAATCAGAAAATCAAGAAACAGAAACGAGAAGTTCGAAAATCGGATATTCAGTTATCACTGTGGGCCTTCGATTTAGGTGTGGGTGGGTGGGTGTGTATGGGAGGTAGGGGTGGGGTGTAGGGAGGAGTGAGTGTGGGGTGGGTGGGGTGAGTTAGCTCTGTTCATGTATGCGACGAGAGAGGGCAGGGAGGGGAGTGGTAGGAGGGAGGAAAGTGGAAGGGAGCTTATGATGCTATATTAAAAGCAGCCGGCGGGGGATGGGGGGGTGGGGGGGGTGGGGTTGTAAGGTGTAACGGGGACGAGGGCGAAGTTTTCTGGGTAATGTTACTGCGTTTTTCAGAAACAGGCGACCTCTATAGAAGTTCAAAAGGAGTTTTTTTGCCGCCGTCAATCTTAATTATAATGATAGCCAACAACGGATCGAAATCGACCAATCACAAGTGAACTGATGTTTCCTGAGGGGTCCGCTGAGATGATTGAGCCAGCGGAAAATGTAACTGTTGTTGGAAGAGTTTGGCGATCATGTGAGAAGTGCTGTTACGCACCGGTTCTATATGGCTGCGATATCGGCATTAAAGAAAAAAGAGGAAATCAAGAATATTTTAGATGTCGGAGGCCATCATAAAGATGTTGCAAAATACCTGAAGCAGGCGTGTCCCGGAATAACCAGAGGATCAGTTAGAAGCGTCCGCCGTTTTTGCCAGAAAGGAAACATTTCAAGATTTTCTTCCAAAAAGTACGCCGAAAGAGAAGTGGAGAAAATTGTCCGCCGAGCTTCGTTCAAGGTAAGGCTAATTAACAATTAGACCCGTAGCCCGAAAGGGCTACGGGTCAATAGCCCATGAGGTGAAGCCGAATGGGCTATTGACCCGTGGCCCTTGAGGGCGAAGGGTCTAATTGTTTTAGTATCACCCAACTAGTCGGACAAAAAAGGCAATAATAAAGTTAGCAAATGCAAGTTAAAGAAATATCTGCTTTGGGAAAAAACGAAAGAAAAACCTGCGAATTTCGCTACTCGATGACTAATGCTATTAGACCCCTAGTGGCGTAGCCAATCAAAATGCAGGATTTGCATTAGTCCACTAGTTGGGTGATACTAATCTTGTTTAATGTCTGTAGGCTAGTTTGTGATGGCAATAAGTATTTTTATGTGGTATTCCTTAAAACCGCCCGCGTTCAAAGTAAGTACATGAAAGTGAGGCTACCAAAGGAAAGCAAAACAAAATTAATATGTAACAAAGTGCAACTAGTCTTGTCAGTCCTAGCCAAGGCTAGCATACTCCAGTGTTTCATTAACACGGATTTAGAGGCTTGTCCGTTGCTTTAGTAGAGCTGTGGATGCAACCTGTCCTTTTTACTTTCACATTTTCAGCTTGGCCCAACCTATGGAGGTGGAACCGTGCAAGGCTATTTGCGATCTAATGGTGTAAATGTGTCACTGAAGAGGATAAATAACATATTGAGAGAAGTTGATCCTGTGTCGTTTGAAAGGAGGAAGAATGACACCTTAGATAAAACTAACAGGAAGCCTTATTTTGCCCCATACTTTGGAAGAAAAGGACACATAGACCAGAATGAAAAGCTTGTCCGATATGGTGTCATCCATCACATCCTGCGAGATGGCTGTAGTGGTTTTATTGAAAGCTATGTGACCCTACCTACAAAGAACCCTATTCAATTGTATGAAACCTTGTACAGGTAATGATTTTTATCAGGAACGAAATATGTGTTTAATGCAAGCCAACAAGAAATATGCCTTGTTTCCTTAACTAATGGTCTGAAATCACAAATTTTGCTACAGTGGCCAATTGTGAATTCAGTGTAGGGAGAATTATACCATTGATTGTTCATTGACCATCCACTGATGTATATTTAAATTGCTGTCCTTTTCCCATTGAAAGTGGTAGTTATTACAAAAGGGGGACCCCGGCAGGGCTAAATTATAGGTTAAATTGACATTAATTGATAGCATTGCCCTAACCAACAAACAGAAGCTTACAGCAAGTAAACTGGAGTGAAAATTCAAAAATTCCATTGGTGGTATTCTGTCATTCTGTAGTTCTTATATGAAAAAGCTCACAAGGTTTTTTCTTTCAGTCCCCCTCTCCCTTCACCCCCTCTTCTCTGTAAAGTTCGAGGTTGCCTTGTGAAATACCTTACAGTATTTTTGTAATCGATTCAGTTGTTCATCTGCAGACCTGTATTAGCAAGCACTGGAATATTTGATCAGCTACGGGTGGATAAAGGAAAAGAATGGGTACTTTTGCTGTTTGTCCAAGAGCTACTGGCAGGCTATAGATATAATCAGGATCGACCAGCACATTTTAAATCAGCTTCAACAGAGAATTACACAATAGAAAGGATATGGCCTGAGGTGAATAGCAGTATCAACTACCCAATAAAAAACATATTAGTTGACCTAGAGGAAAAGGAACTTTTTGATTTAACAGATAAAGCAGTGAAATATTGTTTCTCAATACACATGCAAAGTAGCCTCAGAAGGAATGGAGAGATTTGTTCAGTCTTGGAATAACCACAAAATTCAAGGTAACTATTATTATAAATTGCATGTAAGTTATGTTAAAGTAATTTGTCAGTTTTACAGAGGTACATGTAGACATGGGGTAGATACAGCCTGGATCCTTGATCACATTTTTTCACACCCAAGTGGGTAAAGGGCATCAAGGATACATGTTTTGTGTCCTTTGCAAATGATCTGTAAATTATTTGTAGGTCTTAAATGTGGGCTATCGAACCTGTGACTGCATGTATTTTGTGATTCAGAGTAGGAGCATGTTTCACTAAGGCATATTATGCACCACCTTGGCACTAGGAGCTAGGTGACAGGTAGCATGTTTCAGAAAGACATTTTTGTGTGAGTCAGGGATAAAATGCATCATGTAGGATGAAATGGGTAGACTTTTTGATACCTGTATGGGGATGCAAATCTACCCTGCAAAACTAAATAAATTCTTTAGTAATAGGATATTGTTTTCCTGATTCTCTTTTTTTGAGGGCGGAGTGGTCATGGAATTCCTGCACTGAAACGATTGGAGACCAACTGCCTTCAGCCCTTACCTGAAGACATCATTCCCACCACTGAAGCTGCAATTGCAATGTATGAAATTGAAGGTGGTACTCTTACACGAGACTTTGTTGTTGGAAAAGACCTGTTAGAATCAAGTCCTGCCTTGCAAGAAATGAGAGACCAAAAATTTCTCTCAGAAAATTCTCTTTCCAGGATTTTCACACATACTGTAAATGGTAATCCAAAGCCATTTAAGGAAGGTCTCAAAAGTTTCATGCGGATAACCAACAGAATACATGACCTAGCTTGACTCAATACAAATTAGCCATTCTTCTTTGATTTCAAACGCCTTTTAAATAAGCTTATTTTTAATACCTTGATTTTTCATTTAATAGGCACTTTAAGTTTCAAGGTATTTCTGTAGCCAATTACATGAAATTTAGGTTTGTGTTTCTTTGACCCTGTACAGAGAATTGAAAAACCATCATGTTTGAGTTCCCATTCAGTTTGATCTGCTTTGTCAAGTCCATGGCCTTCCTTTTATATATATGTATATATGTATTACACAATGTAATTATGTTTGAAAAAGTTGATTGTCAGTTAGATTTCAGGACTACACTGTACTTAGTGGAAAAGCATGCCTTTCTGTATTCCAGTCATAGAAATGAAAATGGACAATTAAATAATGCATTTCAAACAAAAAACAACCTTTAATTTACTGCAGTAACTAGAACTTAAGTTTACAAACACTGTTAATTTCAATTGCCTACAAATGGCCTTGTGCTTTGCCTTAGCATTTCTGCTTGATATTAGATGCACTAACAAGACTGATAATTGGTCACAACACCTCCATTAGTTCTTCTAAACTGTACCACTTCGATTGAGGCACATGTTCAATTCTATAATGACATGTAACACAGATTTGAAATGTGGCATTTCATAGCAACTATTGTGTACTTTTTACAAACATATCAACTACAACCACAAATGAAACTACAATCCTGGACAAAATTCCTTGGGACACTTGTGTAATTGCACTAATTTTTTGTGTTTTTAAAACGGAGTTTTTAAAAAAGGACTGTTATGCGTTTCTTCCCCCCTCCCCGCCCCCCATACAATGTTGTCTGGAGAAATAGAGCGTGTACACTTGTCCAACATTGTAGAGGGGGGGAGGGGGGGGGGAAGAGAGGGGCTGCATAAGTGTAGATGAATTCGCGCCTGACTGTTTGCTTGGCGCGTGTGAAAAAGCACCTCAAATGTAAATTTGTCCCAAGACTTTTGTCCATGATTGTCTGAATTTAAGTTAAGAAATAAAATGTCATTTTTCAGTGGTTTTCTACATTCTAAATGTGTTTTTTCTAGACTCTGTGAATAGATCGTTATACAATGACTGTTTCTGAGCTATTTCGTGGTTTATTAACGCATTTTGTTTTCTTTTTTAATTTTTCTCCACGCGAGGTGTAAATCGGAATTTTAAGTGTTCTATCTCAGAATGGCGCGTGCGGTATTTGAAGGGACAAACATGGTTAACGCTAAAAGCAGCAACGGGCATTATAGATCATTGTGTAAAGACAAGAATTTCTGTCGAACAGCGAGCAAAAGCCTTGGTTTTTAAGAAAAACAGAAGGTCTTCGCTCCTGGAAATCGCGCGGAAATGTCAAATCTCGAAGTCAACTGTATCATGAATATGTGATGCATGCAGGCAGTGAGCGTGCATCGCAAACACTACTTTCACCCAAAAGGTACCGAACAAAGCATTTGAAAGTTGTTTCCAGCCTTTGGGAGTCAGTTCCCTTTATTTGTTTCCGAAATGACATTGTGTGACATTTTTTGATGTCACGCGCAATGAGTTGGTCCCTTCTTATTTGCATAACTCAACGGTTCTCAGCCACGGTACTCACTTTAAAACCTTAAAATCTGCCTAACTATTTCCAAAAGCTCACATTTAAGACGTGTTAAGTCAACTGTATTTGGAAATCGATCTTCCACACCTTTATTGCTGGGAAAAACTTAATTTTGAGCTCTGCAAACACGGTTCTCATTTTTCATTGTTAAGAATTGTTTTAAAGTTAACTCTTCTATACTGGATTTAGTGAGAACCGTTGCATTTACTGCCAGCGTGCTGTGACATGACTTTTGTGAACTTATTTCCAAAAAGGACCATAACTGCCGTGTTGAAAATATATTTTGGCTGGCATTCTTAGTCGATACTTTGAGGAAATTGAATTAACACTGTCTTTCTTCGCCGCTGAGTACTGCGCGATGACCAGTGAACGCTGACGTCACTACCCGAAGAGTAAAGCGCCTCACTATAATTTGTACTCACTGAAACAAGCTGTAATAACTGTTAAGGTGGTCACTAAGATTGGCTTAAATACCAGATTTGTCGTTTCTAAAAATATTGAAGGATCTGAAGAACTGTACATTAATGTTAACAGTTCGTTACGTATCCAAATCAAGCGACTCCATTCATCACCGCCATCACATACAAAAGTTTCTATATTATGTGAGATCAACACCTTTCCCGGCGGGTCCAAAACCATTAAAAAATACGGAAAAGCCGGGTAAAAGCTCTAAGAAATGCCTTTCTTAACTCAGATATTCACACTCTCGGGCCCTAAATGTATTTAGGGCCAAAAAACATCGTAATTGTGCATTTTTCCATGAGACGTAAAAATCAGACAATCCTGGACAAAATTCCTTGGGACACTTGTGTAATTGCACTAATTTTTTGTGTTTTTAAAACGGAGTTTTTAAAAAAGGACTGTTATGCGTTTCTTCCCCCCCTCCCCGCCCCCCATACAATGTTGTCTGGAGAAATAGAGCGTGTACACTTGTCCAACATTGTAGAGGGGGGGAGGGGGGGGGGAAGAGAGGGGCTGCATAAGTGTAGATGAATTCGCGCCTGACTGTTTGCTTGGCGCGTGTGAAAAAGCACCTCAAATGTAAATTTGTCCCAAGACTTTTGTCCATGATTGTAGTTCAGAAGTAAATCAACTAAACATCTAAAGGCACAAAAAAAAACTGTAGAGTTAAGTCTATACTTCTGTCCATAACTACCAGTGTTCTTTGCCTTGGATCATTAAGGCTATTTTTGCATTAGGTTTGTTACTGATTACTCTCTGTGTTTTCTGGCACATTTGGGATACAAGATACTTTCTGAACCAGGTCATTGACACCTGACAGGAGTATTGGGTACAATGGCCCCCTTTTTTGTTTACACAGAGGACATAAGGTATTAATATTAATAAAAAAAGGAAAAAAAACACGCTCTGTAATTAGTTAAATATTATTGTGATTTACGGAGTCTTGTCTTGTCTTGTCTTGTCTTGGCTTGTCTTGCCGAACGTGATCGAAATGCATGCCGGGAAGATTTGTTACACCTCGTGCGCGGGTAAACATGGAGGATGATGCAAGAAAAATTTTATAAGTCTAAAAGCAGTTCTCATTTTCCAAACTTTGAAGCTAGCAACACTTGGCAAATGGGCCACAACTCACGACAGGGTTTTATTCTTGGGCAAGAACTGCTCTTGGACTTTGCTGCCTGGATCGACCTGACTTCGAACACTGATAACTGACTTGCCGCTGATATCAGTTGGGTTGGAAGTTACAGAACACGTTTTGCTTCTTTAAAACATGCTGGTGACTTATGGGTTATCAAGGCTTTAGGATGCCTATCAACCACCAGGCAGGCTACAAGGTACTTAAAAACAATGCTTAAGATATTAGTCGAAAGAGCTGTACTGCATCATGCATCACTTCTCTTTGCTTTGACGCTCGATCGAAATTCACGTGTTGTCTCACGTCACAATAACCTGTATAAAAAGATCTCTCCAGATTCCCGCTGTATACGCATTTTTTTTAAAAATAGATATCTTCATTTTTGAAAAAAGAAAAGGAACAGAGCGAAAAAAAAAATTGAGCGACCTCGTATCGAACCGGCGTCATGGCAAAACAAATTCGAATCTGGCCCGTCCAGCGCCTCATCCGCTTGTGCTAACGAAGCAGTAGTAAGATCTTAAGGTATTATAGTGAGTTGATCGCTTAGCGAAACAAAAGGTTTCTTTTGTTTTCCATTCAACAAAAGGTCCCTAGAGGATGCCCTTGGAAAAATGTGTTTTTTTTGCATACGTAATATTTCAAAAAGGAAGCAAACTTCAGGGAAAAAACATGCAGAACATTGTTTGACACACGGAAACAAAACTGCATGCGAAATTTGGAGCGTTTTTGACAAAGTTCACTTTTCAGTAAAAAACCTAACGCCCTTTTTCCACCGAAGCCTTCAATTATAGCCATGGTTATAGCCCAAAAGTGGTTTCTAGTCTGAGTGTGTTCTTTAGTTTGCGCAATTAAATGACATAGACAGTGTTGTAATTTATGTACACTATTTAATCATTTGTCATCTTTCCTGAAAATAGCGATGCTTTCGGCGGGGTTCCTTACGTTAATTCGGCCAGGGCTAAACCCTCGCATGGATTGGTTGTCTATTCTTCCACAAAAGGTATCCATTTATGCAGAAAAGTGCATATTCGTTGCTGCCACCATTGGAAAATGTAAGCGCAAAACTTCACGTGCATTTACAGCAGAATGCCTGTGACATAGGTCTACGTTTCAATTTAAGGTTACATTTAACCCCTATGAAGCGTTCATCCTTGCAGAACGGCCAGCTGGCGGCGGGTTACCCGGTTTATACAGGTGCAACCAACAAACGACGATAATGACAAGTTAGACGAATTATACATCACCCAACAAATTGGCCTTGAAAGTTTCTCCCTCTTGCTAAGCTGAAAGAATACAAATAGATGACCGTCAAATGCCATGCCCAATATATTCTGTGCCATACTACGGTACATCTTATACTGAAATCGTGATTGTTTAATAGAGGTGAAGACACGATAGAAAATAATTCGTTGGGACCTCCGAAAACGTGTCCGCAACCGCTCAATGTACTGGTGGCCGTTTAACACAGGACTGTTTAAGGCGGGGGTAAACCTGAATAGGAGTGAAATTTGAATTATTATTAAAAAGGAATTGTTAGGATTAAAATGGATTTGAAACACTACTAGACAGTTGACCACCCCAAATAAGAGCTCCAGGTTGGTAGGGAACTGTTTGGTATCCATCTAATAATTCTTCGCTACAAATTTCAATTTTCAAATTCCATCAAATCTTCAATATTTCGTATTGTCCTCAATTTAACCTATTCTTTGAGAAAGATATCTCTTTCGCAAAATGTCCAAAAATCACCCAAAAATTTACACAAAACCGCCAAACGGTGGTTATGGGAATAAGCAGAGAGATTTAGCGTTGCTTAAGGTGGCTGAAAACAGTTTCCAGTACTTTCCAAGACTCAGAGTTTGATAGGTCATTATAACCACTCTTTATCGGTGAATTCCACAATCATGGTATCAACAAACTGCCCAATCATCAGTGAACAAAGTGCTGTTAATTTTGTGGCACAATAGGTTACCATAGCAACAATATGGCCTGCTAAAAACACCCTTAATTTTAGCTTTAAGCGCTTATAACTCAAAAACGAGCTCGGTGACCCCCATTTTTTGTTATCGAATTGTAATCACCATGATAAGATACAACTTTTTGCAAAGTTTAAAAAAATTCTACGAAGGGGGTTCAGAGCCACCTTAAATTTTCGAAAATTTAACCCAACATAGTTGGGATTTTTTCCCCTCATGTGACTGTCTTTGCTTTAAAATCTCATGGGATCCCTGGGGTAGTGATGACGAGATAGAAGTGAGAAATTAAACGAGACTTACCTGTAAGTTGAAGTTTGATTGGAATTCTATCGAGTCATCAAACTGCTCCAAGGGATCACGTGATCCCTTGGAGCAGTTTGATGACTCGATAGAATTCCAATCAAACTTCAACTTACAGGTAAGTCTCGTTTAATTTCTCAATTTTTGCAGAAGAGTGTTAATTTATGCAAATTTATGGCATGGTCTTCAGATGTTCTCGCAGATAAGCCGCATGCTCGATTTGATACGCAAATTTTGAGCAAAAAGGTGCGGCTTATATGCTGGTGTTTACGGTATTCTCAATGCATCCATAGGTAAAATTTAACGTGTACGGCAAAGAGTTGACAATTCGTTGGCAACTACTGCGTACGAAATGGAAGAGAGCTCTGACGATGGCTACACAACTGAAGTCGTTAGGCGGATGCTAGCTGCCAAGGATCAGGGGCTCGTAAGCGACCGAGCTTACCACAAATTAAGAATGGCCCTGCCTGAGGGTTTTCGTGATAAAATCCCCCTCTATCCGCCTTGATTCAGGAAAGAAGAGAACAAGGCAAGACCATCAAAACAATACCCATAACACAGGTAAGGGACTGCTTATTGGATATTTCTCACTGATAGAGTACGGGCAGTTTCTCTTCTTTCTCTGTTCGCCGAGTGTGTTGCGAAAAAATTAATATGCGACCAAATGGCCAATTTTGGTGCCATTTTTTCGCTCGGCAGACTGAGAAAAAAGCGAGACTGCTCGTAGTTAGTCTATGTTGTTGGCTCAAAACTGAAACCATGACGACAGTTAGGACTAAAAAGTCATTTAATTATTTATTTTATGACAAAGGATCAAAATAAACCATTTTGTTTTCCTGGATTGCTTTTTAAATTTAATATTTGTTGCCATTGTGGGCCCTCTAAAAAGTAATGCTTTGAACTGACTACCACATCCTTATCCTGTATCTTTTATACCAAGGCTAAGAATGGAGATGGCTCGCGCCACAGCATTAGGGAGGTACTAGAATACCTTCTGGAAATAAAAGATGTTAAGAAAGCAATTAAAAGCAGAGGGAAGACTGTCAGGCTGAGATTTGCGGCTGATGGCAGAAGAACCAGTAAGCGGATTGGCACAGTTATGGCAGTTTTTAACGTACTTGCGGAAGACAGGCATTCGTTTGAATATCAGTACACCTTAGCATTATACAATGGTAAGCATTCATAAACATCATCTTTAAAATGCCATGAAATGTATATTCACCACCAACTTTATTAATGGTACTAACTGAGGACACCTAACTAACATAATTAGAATGATCCTTAAATTATCCAAAAATATAAAGATCCTTAATTTAATACGAAATAATTCAATGGGAATTTTTTTTCCAATTGTGCAATTCCAGGAAATATCCATACCTCCCCCACAGAAGGGATTTTTTCTTAGACCCCTCCCCCACCCCTCTGGAAATTCCAATTAACTTCATACAGTTCTTTAAATTTTTTGGCCTTACAGAATTGCACACTATGTGAGCTGTTACTGAGTCAATATAATTTTTGCAGCCAAGGAGTTCATCTGGCATTTTATCACTGACCCTGATCCCACAATATTTCAAATAAGTCAACACGTATTTATTTCAGGCTGGAGGTTCTTGATTGTCTGAACTTCCAGCAATATTTTACTCTGTAAAACATAAACACCATAATGAAATCCATTTTTTGTTTCAAAACAGTGTCAGTCAACAATAATGTTATTCTAAAGCAGATAATGTTTTCTGATTATTACAGGAAAAGAGGACTATGAGGAATTAAAGGAGTGTTTAAGCCAGACATTCAAAGAAATTGAGGCAGTAAAATCAGAAGGTTTAAAGATTGATGGAGAGCACTTTGATGTTGAATGGTAGGTAGCTATACAAATATTTCTAGCAAAATCCAATCCCTTTTGTGGCAGTCATATTTTTGAGATGTGATTGATAAGGCCGAGTGCGCATGCCATAACAATGAATTTCCTCGTTGTTCCATCTTCTTGTACGCTGAGAGAAACAAGAAAAAGAAACAGAATATATGGCATAGAAAAGTAAGGCTCCTAGTTTAATTGTTAAGAGAAACAAAACGGCTGTGCATTACGCTTCAGTTAACAAAAGCTATCTTTTGGGCTACTATTTTATTCAGCTTATGTGGTATATGCTAAAACATCATTCATCTCAGTGTTAGTGAGAGTGGTGGATATTTATCTTGCCACATCAGAGCTTGAAAAATAATAATAACTAGACTTCTGGTTAAAATAGATACATTTTCTTTATGTACAGGTATTGCTGCTCTGACCAGAAGTTCCTGGCCCTTGTTTATGGGCTAAATGCAGCTTGCTCAAAATTTTTCTGGATATGGTGCTTTTGCACCAAAGACAAGATTAATGACCAGGATGGTATGTATCCTTACAAAATTATTCAAAGTAATTACTACCAGTAGTAGTAATTAAAGATTATTGGAGTGCATTTGTTGTTGTTTTAGCGAAAAAATATTTTGGAGTTAGGTGCACTTTTTAAAGCAATGTACAAGTTTACTAGACAAACAGTTCACTTTCACAATTTCTTGTTTCAGTTGAGGAGTGGCCGATTGAAAGAGACCTAGTGGATTGTGAACGCCTGGCAAAAAAGTCCACCACTAATGGTAGGAAAGGCTGCAAACAGCCTTCACTGCTGAAAATACCCTTTCAGTTTGTTGTCGTAGATACACTCCATATGTTTCTACACATTATGGGACGACTGTTTCATCAGGTAATTATAAATGAGTTGCTAAGCCACTGTTTTTGAGATCACACTAAGTCTTATTAGTATATACCACACAAGCGAATAGTACTTTTTGTGCATGCTGATTGGCTAGCTCGGAGGTGATTAGCCACGTATTATTCACCTCTGAGCAGTTGAAGAAAAACAAAATGGCGTTTGTCGGTATTATGTCACAAATAAAGTTGCTCTTTGGGCCGCTAGTTATTCAGCTTGTGTGGTATATACTAAAACAATTATTCACCTCAGTGTTGGTGAGAGTGGTTGATATTTACCTCCACTTAGGCGAATAATTGTTAATTATTGCCACCATGCAATTCGGTTAGTATATTTTCCATTCATAACGTTGTTTCTTTTTAATTTTTCAGGTTATTGAAGCAAGAATGCGAAGAAAAGCTGACCGCTAAGATGGCCAAAATAAAAGTAGAATTCAAATTTTTTGAAGAATTCAATCAGCTCGCAGAGAAATACGAAAGGAAATGGACAGCCTTGGACGGCAACCAACTTCAAATTGTTCTGGAAAAATTAGACATCAAGAGAGTGATGGAAGCCGTTGGGGATGCCGATGCAGAAGGAGTCAGTAAGCTATGGAGTGTAAGTTCACCAAATTTCTTCTATTTACTCTCTCACTGTGTACAAAGCCCTTTTTAGCAATACAAATGTTACAACAAGAAATATAATAATACAATTTCAAGGTTTAATCATAAATGGGCGATTCCAGAAAATCTTCATGCCCCTACCACGGAAATGGTTATATTCATTTTTGTGACACTTGCGGATTCAAGACACTGATAAGGGCTCTTCAAGTGAAAAAGGATCACCCTGATTACATCCATCCAACAAATTTTCAAAGCCATGCAAGAGACTGGAGAAAACTGTTTATGGAACTGTTATATGATGATGACCTCACACCATACATTCATGTTAAGTTAATACACTTCTATATCTATCTCTTTTCATAAACAAGTCCATGTTCAATAAACATGCACCTTATGAAATCAGACTTCAACTTTTTGTAAATTATATGAAAAGCTAATTTGGTGACCTGCCATTTTTATTCATTTGTTGGAACGTTCCCTAAATTCTTTAACTTTCCAGAAAGTATGGAATTAGATATATTTAAAGAAAATGTGATTTGTGGCTTACAGAAAATTCTACTAGATAATTTTCCCCAAAACTTTTATATCTGAAGTGCCATTGTGAATGGTGCATGCATGCAAATAATCAAGATAGGTCACTGAGCAAAATTTCTAGCTAGAAACAAATGTTTTCCGGATATCTTATTTCCAGTTTGCACGATTTTACGCAAAATTTAACCTCGGGTGTGCTGAGTTTGATTCATTTAGCTGAGGGGTGCATCTTAGTTATGGCATGTGTTGATTGCGTGTGCGCGCAGCTAAAAGCCCTTTCGAGCCTCCTTAAAAGTATTTTTTTCCAGAAATAGTTCCACTAGGGTTTCATTCTGTCCAAGTATGAGAATTTTGAGTTTTCAAATCTCACTCACTCACTATTTCCTGATTAGTTGCAATTAGTTGTCTCATTTGTCCCCTCCCAAACTTACTTTGTATATATATTGTTACATGTACATGTATCTGTAAGTTTTGCCAAATATGGCACACTGACTGCTGTGACCATATTTGGGCATAAGAGAGGAGCCCACGAGGTTGGTTGGGTGACAGGAGTTTTTGCAATGCTTAGCTTGTCCCTTTGTGTTATGATTTATTTCCCTCATTTATGGATTTATATGGACATTGTCTTCGGACAATTACATCTGTTGATGTTAGGAACTGAACTGGAGGCTGTGCCAGCGGATACAGTAAGCTTTGAACTCTGTATTTACTCGTATCTTAGAGCTAGTTGTGTTCACTCTGATCGTGTATGTAGATTATATTTGTTTATAATAAACGTGTTGCTGTTATTTGAATGTCGCTGGTCCCACTAATTACAAATCTTGTTACACGTTCGTAACAATATTAATATATGTATTTATATCTTTTGTCCCATAGCATTTGTCTATCATGTCCCCCAGTTCCTCCAAATGCATGGCACATTGATAAACTTCAACTGCCAACCAGTGGAAAAAAAAAACCACTGGCAATCACAGACATTCCACAGAGGCTCTCAAAAGGGTGGAAAGAACTCGAAGTATACAGTGCAAGTAAGTGTTATGCAACAGAATGTTTAATTAATATATCTTATTAGACACTTTGTTGGGTGGTATCGCTGAGTATATATTTCAAGCCCGTAGGACAAGTCAAAATACAAACAAGTAAAAATTCTCAGTAATACTACACAACAAAACTTCTAATAAGAGATTTACTATCCAACACACCAAACTTTTATGTCTGTGCGGGTGTCGTGGAAAGTTGCAAGTCCCATAATAAAGATTTTCCTGTTCCGATATATTTAGTAGTTGATTAAGTAAGCTATTATTTCGTTGTCGCTAACATTGATTTGTAGCATGTCAAAGGAAGTATTAACCAGCGTTGTGTTATCACAAACAATGACGTATTTAATCGAATAGTCGCTAGTAAAACCGCATGCATAGAATAACACTATGATTGTCAAACAAACCAATGTAACAGGAAATTAGTGGCCACGAATAATTGAAGAATGTGTAAAACAAAACTGGAACTTTGTCAAGTTAGCTTAATTACCTTACCACTCCGGACCTACGTATCTGGGTGTGTATATCCGTAGCTAATAAACATAGCATTTTTGTAACTCTTAGCCAGATGGTATTGAGATAGATCGTAGAACAGAATGTGCAATGTTGAATTGGGAAGAGTAAAGTCAAGTTAACCGAAAGTATACAGTCCAAGTCTGTAGAACCAGCGTGTGCAGAGTTTTTTTTTTTTAATTTTATTTTTAATATCAACGCTACCTACTATACGAACTTATACTTACAATACTGACATTGCTTACAATAACAATACATAGAATACAGCCTCTACTTACACCATTACTTAAAAAAACAAAACTAAACAAACAATTATGTCTATGTTACTTATGACACTAACACTACATTATACAAAAGCCACGAATTACGGTCATCGAAACAACAACAATAATAACAACAACAAAAAACACAGAGTGCTCTAAAGAATAACAAGGTCTTGAATCTTCTTTTTGTCCGTCCCGAGCTTGTTCTTTAGAAATGTGAGGTATGAATTGAAACAGAAGGGATCTTCATTTTTTGCCGAAATATAAATGTAATTTCTGGCCACGAGCAAACAGTAGTTAATGCCTAAACAGGACTGATTTCCGGGATGAAAAGCATAAAGAATATCACGCTGTTGGAGCCTGATTTGCGTGTTATTTTTACAATTCCACCAAGAAGTAAAATCAGTCCAAAATACTTTACTAAAATCACAATCAACAAAGAGATGCACCCATGTTTGACTTCCACTGCAAAGGTAACATTACTTTGTCATTCTCTGTTATCTTATCTCTAAAGAGCCTACTTTTTGTGTACAGAATATTGTGGTTAATCTTAACTTGAAAAACGGACAATCTAACATCATAAGTTAGTTTGAAAGGAAGCTCGTAAATATGCGAAATTTCATCCACAGTAAAACCTGCCTTTTCAAGCTTTGCCTCTGAGGTGGGCTTCTCAAAAAGCTTTTTTGTCAGTATGTTTCTAAGCATCTTACTTGAAGCATTTTGTGGATCAACAATCTTATTTTTGCAGTCGTAAGCCTCATTCTCCTCGTAATTGTTCTTAAGTTTCTTTTTCCAGCTCATGGGAATAGCGTTTAAAAGCCCTAAATACTGCAAAAAGTGAGTTTTAATGTCCGAAAGTGTGTTGGAAAACATTAAGAGTCATTAAATTACCATCCTCAGTTATCAGATCTTTTATGTATTTAACGCCGGCTTCATACCACAATCGATAGAATACCGACTTTCCTCCTATTGTAATAAATTTATTATTCCAAATAATCTCGTTTTCCACCTCATTTTTGCTCCCGGGAGTGTGACCGGCAATCCTCTGCCATGCATTAAGCACGTCCTGGTAAAATAACGGTAAACCAGAAAAATGCGGAAGAGTTTTTAGTGAGAAATTGCAATAGAAAATAAATTCCCCTCCAACTTCTCTAAGGTACTCAAGTGGTAATGATTTCCACATGGCACAATCAGGAACGGATAGTCTTTTCACCCAAGCTGCTTTTAACGATTTGTTAATTAGATCAAAATCAGGCATTCCTAGCCCCCCTTCCTTTTTTTCACCAATCATTGTTGTCCTTTTAATCTTTGGGTTCTTCTGACTCCAAATAAACTCCACAATCCGTTTATTAACTCTTTTTATGAAATCGTCGGGAATTGGAAGGACGGACGCGACAAAAGTCAATTTAGAGAGTGCTAGTGATTTTACAATGTTGATTTTCCCATACAGAGTCAAGTCCCTGGAAGACCACACGTTAAGACATTTTTCTAAGGAAAGCAATCTTGATTCTAAGTTTTTACTATTAGAAATATTCTGGTCAGTTGTAAAGCATATGCCTAGTGCATTGACATAATCCTTGGGCCAACGAATACCAAAGGGAGTGTCGGTTCTGTTCTTGTTTGAACCTAGCCATAGAGCCTCTGTTTTGGATCTGTTTAGCTCAAGCCCCGAACATAGTCTAAACAAATCAAGCTTTTCGAATAGATTACTAGCCGATGAAGTATCTTCAACCAGACAAGTAGTGTCATCAGCATACTGCGATAGTTTAAATTCTTTCGAGTCAAGCGATAGACCTTTTATTGATTTGTCGCTTCTAATAGCGTTTGCTAGGAGCTCCACGCCAATAACAAAAAGGATTCCAGAAAGGGGGCACCCCTGTCTAACTCCACGTTCTAGAGGGAAAAAAGGAGTGGCGAAACCATTGTTAGTAACACAACTTTGTGGATTTGCGTAAAAGGTTTTGATCCATTTTACTAACATATCACCAAAACCGAACGTTTCTAAAGCCTTGAATAAAAACGACCATTCGATGCTGTCAAAAGCTTTCTTAAAATCTAGAAATAACGCGATGCCAGGAATCTTCGAGTCTTGACAACGTTCAATAACATCCGAAATCAAGCGAATGTTCTGCCCAATAAAACGCTTTTTAACATAACCCGTTTGGTCACTATGGATGATGCTCGGTAGTATTTTAGATATTCTCAAGGCTATTGCTCTAGTAGCAATTTTATAGTCAGTATTCAAAAGTGAGATGGGTCTCCAATTATCCAGTACAGTTTTATCTTTATTCTTCTTTGGAATGAGAGTGATGATTCCTCTTCTTTGAGAAATAGCTAATTCTCCGCAGTCGAAAGCATAATTGAGACTCTCAACTAATTCTTGTCCTAGACAATCCCAGAAAGCTAGGTAAAACTCCGCCGAGAGACCATCCGATCCAGGAGATTTACCTTTTGCCATTTGCTTCAGAGACACAAGACATTCGTCTTTTGTTAAAAGGCCCTCACAGGATTGTCTTTGATCTGCAGATATTTCAGGCAAAGCCGGGCTGTTAAAAAAGTTGTCAAAAAGCTGGTCATCTGGGGATACACCAGTGGAGGTGTAGAGCTCTTTGTAGAAACGATACTCTTCATTTAAAATTTCTTTAGGTTTAGTTACAGTTGTTTTATCTGAGAGTTTCAGTTCAGATATGTACTTAGTACTGTGATTTCGTCTCTCTAGGCGGTAGAAGTATTTAGAATTACGTTCACCCTGTTCGCACCAGCGAGCTTTACTTCGTGTCATAGCTCCCTTCGTTTTGAGCAACGATAACTGATTCAATTTAAATTTTACATTGTAAAATTTAGACATATTTTCCCCCGATGGATCGAGACCAATTATTCTTTGGAGATTACACAGTTCCTGTTGCAACATTTCTTCATCATTTCTGCGCTGTTTGGCTCGCCTTTTGGAAAAGAATATAGTGAAACTTCTAATTTCCATCTTGATCATTTCCCAGTATAATCTTTTATCAGTTACGTCGCGATATTTTTCTTTATACGTGTCTATGTTCTCTTTGAGTTCTTCAATGAAATTCTTATCATCTAGAAGAGAATTATTAAATTTAAAAAAACCTGGTCCGCGCTGTTCGTACTCCTTGGAAAAAAAAGAGAAAGAAACTGCCGCGTGATCCGAAAAAGACACTGGCAATATCTTGCATTCTTGTATCTGATTAATGATGTCGCCTGAGACCAGAAAATAGTCCAATCTGCAGTGGATTTTTGAAGACTTATGGTGCCAAGTAAACAATGACTCATTTGGGTGTAAGTATCGCCAAGCATCCTTTAAGTCCAAAATTCTACAAAGATTACAAATAGCTTGCACCACTGTTCCCTTATTCTCAACGGGGCAGCCGCCCCTTTTGTCACTTGGTGTAAGTGCGCAGTTAAAATCACCTCCAACAATAATACTCTCATTTGCATACTTTACAAGCTTACACTTGAGACCGTCAAAAAATTTAACTTGTTGAGCTAAATCATTAGGAGCGTAAATGTTTACAAAAATAAACTTTGCATCATCAATTCGGGCTTCTAATATTATTATTCGGCCCTTTTCACTCGTTGTACACTCAATAATTTCAACATCTAGAGACGGATTAAACATGATCACTGTTCCCTTGCTGTGTTTTGAACCGTGACAGAAAAACATTTTGCCTCCCCACTCCGCCGACCAGAGTTTTTCAATTTCACTAGAGCAATATGTTTCTTGCAAAAAAATTACTTGAAATTTATTTATGTGCAGCCATCTAAAAACTTGTCTTCTCTTTCGCGCGTTATTGAGATCCCTTGTGTTTACTGTGACGCAAGAAAAAGAGTGTGGCATAATGACAATAAGAGAATTTGACTTACCTCAGTAAAACTTTTAGCTCGCAAACAGACAGCAGAATGACACAAGACCTTGTGAGCACCTAAAACAAATTCTATCACTATCTAAGCTAAAGAAACTGAACAAAGAAACAAACCAAGTAGCTATCACTACACAGTAACAAGAAAAGATTACACATACGATAGCCATATTGCTAAACATTAAATCATTACTTGGGGAACACATTCTAAATTTGGGCGCTAAATTAGACCGGGGAAGTAAAAAAATGCAAATCACAAGACTCGCTTAAACAGGCACCGCGTTGCAGTCGAGAGAAAATTTAAGCGAAACAAAAATAAAACTAGACAACCGAAATACTATAATTAAATGTTTCTTTGTAATTATTCATTGGCTTCCTTGAAAGAGGTGACCGTCAATGTACAACTTGTCGTACACCAGTTTCGCCGTGCATCCACGTTTCCTGGCAGCTTTTAAATGTGGTAAGAGCGATTTCCTGATATCAACAATCTCTTTTGGAAAGTCCGAAGACACTCCAAAATTTGTTCCGGCTAGGTTCGGAGCCTTAGACAAAACATAGCTCTTGTCTTTGAAGAAACTAAATTTAGCAATAATTGGTCGAGGCTTGCCATCCGAACGCGGTTTGCCTACTCTGTGAGCTCTTTCGATAGAAATGTCTTCCACGTCTTTAACTCGAAGCTCCTTATCCATAAAGTTACGAAGAATCGACTCAGTTTTGGCGAAGGATTCTTCCGCTATTTCGGGGATGCTGAAAAAATTCAAATTGTTCCTTCGGCTGTGACTTTCGAGCCTGATAGCACGTTCCCTCTCCATTTTGACATCCTTCTGTAAACCATTAACACCTATTTGGAGTGCTTTGATCGCTCCCTCTTGGAATTTAGAACTTTCCTTTAGCTCGGCTATTTCCTTGTGCGCGAAGGAGAGACTTTCTTTTAAATCGATGTTTTCTTTCAGAAGACCTTTTAGATTCTCCTTTAGGTCGTCAATTTCCTGGAACCTAGATAGAGCCAGGTCCAACTTCTGGTTGATCGCTTCTATGGTGGCGGCCATGTTGTGGCAACTGCAGCTAGGATTGTCATCATCGGTCTGAGAACCGGCTGCTTTTCTAGGCCTCTTTCGCCCTTGGTTCTCCTTCGATTTCTCTTCGATTTCCTCTCCTTCTACGTCGTTTTTCTCCATTTGAAACGGCCTGAAAAAGGAGTCTTGAGTTCTAGAATAGAATTACATATGCGGAGCGAAGCTGAACACGTCCGTCCGCGGCCAACACCAGTGCTCAATCGGTGTGCAGAGTTTCTTACTAACGGGAGCGAGAAGTTCTGCGAAACCTGGTCCTTCAAGCCGGATCCTGACAGAAGATGAGCGAACTGAAAAAAGAATTGAAGAACAAGAGAAAGTCTAGAGCGGGCCACAAAAGTTACCTGACGCAGGTTTTAAAAGACGTAGACGGATGCCTCGGAGGATACACGGAGGAACGAAAAAAATGACATTGTTCAGTGGAAAGAAATCCTCCAAGAACAACAAGAAAAGCTAACGAATTTGAACAAACGAATTTTGGAACTGATGGAGGCCGATGACGAAATCAGCGAAGAAGATATGTCCACAGAGTTGCTCGAAACTAACAAAGTAAAGTTTGATGTCAAGGTGAGACTGTCAGCCATTGAAGCACGCTTGGCTGATACGCATCACGTACCAGTATTACCGCCCAGTCCAAGCAGTAGCGGAACACAAGAAAATCCACTGGCCCAACAGAACCACCATACTGAGCAGAGCCACCAGACCACCCCAGTACGAGCAAAACTGCCGAAAGTTGAAGTTCGAAAGTTTGGAGGCAACATCAGCGAATGGCAGGAGTTCTGGGAGTCCTTTGAGACCGCCATTGACAAGAATGTGACACTGGCCGAAGTCGACAAATTTTCTTATCTTTGAGGCCTTCTCGTTGAGCCTGCGCGGTCAGCAATAGCAGGATTTGCCCTCACTTCGGCAAATTACAAAGCGGCAATAGACCTACTGAAGAAACGCTATTTAAAAAAGCCATCCAGAGAGCGTACGTGAACGATTTGCTGAACATGGAACCTATTTACAGCGAGCGAGATACAAACCGACTACGAACGATGTACGATTTTGCCCTTGAAGCTCTTGGCATGGACCAAGATAGTTACTCTGCCATTGTGGTGCCCTCACTGTTGGAGAAACTGCCTGAACAGCTACGCCTGACGATTACAAGAGGAGAGGATCACCATGAATGGAACCTGCAACAATTATTAGAGATGTTGGGACACGAGATCGAGCTGTGCGAAGAGTACAACAAGAACACGCGACCCGCAAAAGGTCCTTGAGATGAACTGAAGAGAAAGACCACAATGTACACAGGAAAGCAAATGAACTGTGCCTTTTGTTTGGAAGGACACAAACACAAGGATTGTCAGAAAGTCAAGAATGTCAAGGATGGTAGATGCTTTAATTGTATTAGGAAAGGACATGTTTCTAGAGAATGTAAGACTACTATAACTTGTAAGTACTGTAAGGGAAAACATCATTCATGTCTTTGTTATGCCGACCCCACCGGGGAGGGAAAAACGCCACAAAGTGAAGGGAATCCTACTAATTTAGACTCGGCGGTGGGCAACAGCATGCATATTGAAACGGGAAACAGCGTTGCCCTACAAATGGCACAAGCCGAAGTCGCTGGGAAGTGTAGATCTCGAATAAGAGTGCCTTTTGATACGGCCAGCCATACTTCGTTTGTTACATCACACGTCGCTAAAACATGTGGCCTAGAAATTATCCGAAGGGAGTGGCTCACTGTCAACACCTTTGGACAGCGAGCGAAGGATTCTAACCTCAGGGAGGTGGTTGGAATACCATTGACCCCAGTGGGGGGAGGAGGTGTAATATATATAGGGGCCTTTGTTGTTCCCGAAATTTCGAGAGTCCCGAACAAACGCTTGGACATAGTGTGTAACAGTTACCCTCATTTGGCAGACATATGGCTTTCTGATGTTTGCTGAAACGAAGATCAGTTAGAGATAGATGTCCTAATCGGAGCGGATTATTTATGGCACTTTCAAACAGGTAATGTTGTCCGGGGAGGGGTAGGTCAACCCGTAGCGATAGAAACTCATTTAGGATGGGTTATTTCTGGTCCCCTGGGATATATTCAGTCTGCAGATAGAGAGCATGCAGTCAGTGTAAATTTTGTAGGAACAGAGAGTGCAAAGTCAGGGAATTTATTTGAGAGAGATATCCAGTTTCTTTGGGACTTAGAAACACTAGGAATAACAGAGAGCGACGGGGTGTATGAGGAATTTGTGGATAACATCACCTTTAACGGAAGCAGGTATTCAGTGAAGCTTCCGTGGAAGGAAGGGCGCGACTCCTTAGATAGCAATTACGAGTTGAGTTTAGCACATATGAAAGGACAGGTTAAGAAACTTAGAAAGGAGCCAGAAGTTTTGCAAGAGTATGACTCAGTTATTAAATGCCAGTTAGTTTCAGGGGTGATAGAAAGGGTGGCAGAATTAGAGGAGTCAGATAGAGTTTACTATAATCCACATTTGGCGGTCATACGCAAAGAAGCGACCACGACCAAACTTAGAGTTGTGTATGACACGTCAGCAAAGTCAGGCAAGGGGGGAGTCTCGCTCAACGATTGCTTACACAAGGGACCATCCCTCACCCCTTTATTGTTCGACATTTTGGTTAGATTCCGAGAGAAAAGGGTAGCACTCGTCGGCGATATAGAGAAGGCGTTTCTTAACATCGAAGTGGACAAAGCAGACGGGGATTTTCTAAGGTTTCCGTGGCTAGAAAACGCGAGCCAGCCCGAAAGCAAGATTGCCGTGTACCGATTCTGCCGCGTAGTGTTTGGTTTAAACGCGTCCCCATTCCGTTTGAACGCCACGCTGAGGTACCACATCTCAAGATTCAAGGACGAAGACCCAGAATTTGTAAGAAAGATGATAGAAAGTTTCTATGTAGACAATTTGGTGACCGGCGAAGACGACACGACTAAGGCATTTTCTTTGTACGTCAAGTCCAAGAATAGAATGGCACGTGGAGGCTTCAAATTGCGAAAATGGATGACCAACGACAAGGTGTTGAAAGGTCTAATTGATGCAGACGAGAATCACTAAACCGCAAGCGAAAGCGTGACGAGTGAAGAGGAAACGTACGCAAAGTTTACCTTAGGCTCGGAAATAAGCAAAAGCCATCCAAAGGTTTTGGGTGTCCCGTGGGAATGATGAAATTTGTTTTAGTTTTGAGAAAATTGTTGTGAAAGCCCAAGAAATTTCACCAACTAAGAGAGGTTTGCTCAGCCTTTTGGCCAGCATGTTTGACCCCGTGGGGTTAATCAGTCCCCATCATTGTCTGCATGAAAATGTTATTTCAAGACATGTGCTGCGAAAATCTTGGATGGGACGATGAACTCGAAGGTAAAGCTAAAAAGAAATGGAGCGAATGGGTTTTAGATCTATCTAAGGGTGTGTTCGTTTGGGATATTCCGGAATAAGAATATATTCCGGAATATACTGGAAATCCAGGTATTCCGGAATGAGAATAGCTCCCAAACAAACACTTAGTCGCACTATTCCAATTATTCTTATTACGGATTGATCTCAAACGAACGCGCCCTAAGATCAAGGAGATTTTGGTCAGTAGGTGCATCTACGATAGTCCAAAACATGAAGTGCTTGAATGCAGCCTACATGGTTTCGGAGATGCGAGTAATAATGCATATTGTGCTGTTGTTTATTTTGTTTGCCGCATGCAAGACGGGACGCACGCAAGATTGTTAACCTCAAGGTCGAGGGTTGCACCACTGAAAGCGCTGACCATTCCCCAACTAGAGCTTATGTCCGCAAGAATCTTGGCCCAACTGATAAGCACAGTAAAGAAAGCCCTAGAAGCACAAGTCACGCTCAGTGGTACCAGATACTGGTTAGACAGCAAAACGGCGATTTGCTGGATTCAAAACGGGGGAGTGGAAACAGTTTGTTAGACACAGGGTGAACAAGATTCTGAAACTTACAAGCAATGAGGAATGGAGGCATTGCCCGAGAGAGGACAACCCCGCTGACATTGGTTCAAGAGAAGCAATGGGCTTGAAACTGAAAGATTCCGAACTTTGGTGGAGAGGGCCGCTCTGGTTGTGTGAAGAAGAGAGTAAGTGGCCAGTGAACCAAATTATCACTTGCACAAAAGAGAGCCAGGAGGAAGCTAAAAAAGAGGCGAGCGTTATGATTATTGGAGCAGGAGACATACCCACCATCGCTAAAGTGGTAGACATTGATAGTCAAGGTAGGATGAGAAAATTACTTAGAGTAACAGCGCGGGTGTTACGATTCGTTGAAAACTTGAAGCCTGGAGGCGCAAAAAGAAAAGGTGGGTTATCAAGAGATGAGTTAATTATCGCTGAGAAAGAATGGGTAAGGGCAGCGCAATTAGATCGTAAAAGCCAAAAAACCTATGCGCATTTTAAGGGCGTCTTAGGTCTTAAAGAAACCGATGGTGTTCTTAGATGTGGTGGAAAATTAGCGAATTCAGATTTGGCGGTGGAAGCGCAGGAGCCAATTATTTTGCCTCGAGATCACGGTTTCACGACCAAAACAATAGAAGAATGTCACAAGAGAGTGCTTCACGGTGGCGTGAGAGAGACTCTGGCGGAGTTGAGGTCAAAGTTTTGGGTCCCGAAAGGTCGGCAATGCATGAAGAAAGTTCTGAGTAGATGTGTAATCTGTAAAAGGTTAGAAGGAAAGGCCTATGGCGCACCACGCAGCGCAGCATTGCCAGAATTTCGAGTCAAAGAAGCACCCCCATTTTCTAAGGTAGGTGTCGATTTCGCGGGACCAGTGCACGTTAAGGCGCCAACTGGTGGCATGAAGAAAGTGTA
>JAHPZR010025535.1:30000-33944 GCA_019787425.1 Platygyra sinensis
TATCTTTGTCCACAGTGAGATGAAATTTGATCTCCATATGGGTCTTAAAATGGAGAATGCAACCTGCGCCTTCCTGCACCTGGCCTCAACATCTTCCTCAGTGCCGCCGGTGGTGGTGATAAGGCTGCTGAGGTATGTGAAGGCCGATACTTGTTCCAGGACCTCTCCTACACAATTGATGTTGCCAGTATTTGCTGGGGACCGAATCCTCATCTCCTTGGTTTTGGATGCGTTAATCTTGTGACCGACCCTGGCAGCCTGTTCTACCAGCGCCGTGAACTTCTGTCTCATGTGGGTGATCTTCTGACTCAGCAAAACCATATCATCCACAAAGTCCAAATCTTCCAACTTCTGTGACAGGGTAAATTGGATCCCAGTCGTATTGTCTCCAAAAGCTTGTCGAAATACCCAGTCTAGTGCCGTAAGGAAGAGAAGGGGGCTAAGCAAGCACCCCTGGTGAACCCGTGTTCACGCTGAAGGACCCTGTCATTTCACCTTCATGCAAAACTCTTGCTTGGAAGCCATCGTAAAAGACCCGGATCATCCTCACGATTTTCTCAGGGACCCCATAGTGCCGCAAGATCTTCCAGAGCACTTCTCGATCTATGGAATCAAAGGCCTTCTCAAAGTCCACGAAAACCATATATAGCCCAGTGTTCCACTCCAGGGTCTGCTCTACTATGATCCTCAATGTAGCTATCTGGTCGCAGCAGGATCTCTCTTTACGAAAACCTGCTTGTTCATCTCGGAGTCTGCCATCAAGAGCATCCTTCATCCTCTCTAAAATGATCTTACAAAGGACCTTGCTGGCAACTGTCAAGAGCATAATACCTCTCCAGTTCTTACACAGGCACAAATCTCCTTTCTTGGGAAGTTTAACCAATAGGCCCACCTTCTAGTCTTGAGGGATGTCCTCCTCATTCCAGATCTTATTCAAAAGTGCATGGAGGACCTTGGCTGAAACCATTCCTCCTTCCTTCCAGGCTTCTGGGGGGATGTTGTCACACCCAGAAGCCTTTCCATTCTTCAAGGATTTCAAGGATCTCTTGACAGTTGCCAGCAAGGTCCTTTGTAAGATCATTTTAGAGAGGATGAAGGATGCTCTTGATGGCAGACTCCGAGATGAACAAGCAGGTTTTCGTAAAGAGAGATCCTGCTGCGACCAGATAGCTACATTGAGGATCATAGTAGAGCAGACCCTGGAGTGGAACACTGGGCTATATATGGTTTTCGTGGACTTTGAGAAGGCCTTTGATTCCATAGATCGAGAAGTGCTCTGGAAGATCTTGCGGCACTATGGGGTCCCTGAGAAAATCGTGAGGATGATCCGGGTCTTTTACGATGGCTTCCAAGCAAGAGTTTTGCATGAAGGTGAAATGACAGGGTCCTTCAGCGTGAACACGGGTTCACCAGGGGTGCTTGCTTAGCCCCCTTCTCTTCCTTACGGCACTAGACTGGGTATTTCGACAAGCTTTTGGAGACAATACGACTGGGATCCAATTTACCCTGTCACAGAAGTTGGAAGATTTGGACTTTGTGGATGATATGGTTTTGCTGAGTCAGAAGATCACCCACATGAGACAGAAGTTCACGGCGCTGGTAGAACAGGCTGCCAGGGTCGGTCACAAGATTAACGCATCCAAAACCAAGGAGATGAGGATTCGGTCCCCAGCAAATACTGGCAACATCAATTGTGTAGGAGAGGTCCTGGAACAAGTATCGGCCTTCACATACCTCAGCAGCCTTATCACCACCACCGGCGGCACTGAGGAAGATGTTGAGGCCAGGTGCAGGAAGGCGCAGGTTGCATTCTCCATTTTAAGACCCATATGGAGATCAAATTTCATCTCACTGTGGACAAAGATAAGGATCTTCAATTCCAACGTGAAGTCCGTCCTCCTATACAGATCTGAGACTTGGAGATTGACAAAGAAAATCATCACCCAGCTTCATACCTTTACCAATCGCAGACTCCAGTATATCCTGGGAGTGTGGTGGCCCAAAAAGATTTCAAATGAGGAGCTGTGGCAGAGTACAATGCAAGAGAGAATTGAAGTCACCATTCGGAGAAGAAAATGGCGATGGATCGACCACACTTTGAGGAAGCCTGCCACCAACATCACCCGCCTGTCCCTTGAGTGGAACCCTCAAGGGGTCAGGCGGAAGGGCAGACCGAAGAAGTCTTGGAGAAGGACAATCCAGCAGGAATACGAGGACTTGAGGATGTCGTGGGAGGAAGTGAAACGGACTGCAAAAAATCGGGTCCGATGGAAGGCTGTGGTGGAAGCCCTATGCTCTGGTCGGAGCGAAGAGGATTAAGTCAAGTCAAGTCATTCTGAAGTTTAGCCCCAGAGGGGATATTTCTTCAGAGATGGTATGCAAGTCGACTTACATGTACGATTGAGTGAATAAATATACTGCTAAATATTTTATTAATCATGGATGGACAAATTAAGTCCAAGAGACTGCGTAGATCTACTTTTTGCAAGAGAGATATGCTTATTATAAACAGTTTCAGTGACTAAGTGTCTATTTTGGACCAACTGGTGAATATACTCTCATTTAATGATTTCATTTTGAGACAGACTGTTGTTATTCTTTGCATCTGCTGTACATCATGTACAAGTTAAATTATTTAAAGACAACGTTCCAGTTCCAATCAAAATTAGTTATTATCCATGTTAAAAGTTATAAGCAGTCTTTGTAAACAACCTGTTATTTGATTTTTCTTTTTTTTTCTATTTTGAGCAATCTGGGTTCGATTCCTGGCTGGGAACATTGTATTGTGTTCTTGGGCGGGACACTTTACTCTTGCAGTACCTCAGTTCAAATATAGTTTTAATATTACATAGGCATGTTTATTAAGCTATGAAGATATGTTGTATTTTGAAGTAAAAATAGTAAGCTTATGTACAAAAAATAATGAGAGTTAAGCATATTTACAACTTGTTGCTACTAAAAACGAACTTTTAAGTAGTAAATATTTCTTGAGGACATTCACGCCCAAAACTTCCACTTACAGATTTTATAAAACTTTGACAGCACGTAGAAAATGATAAGATTAGATTAAAAACATAAAAAAGGGGGTCACCGAACTCGTTTTGAAGAAAAGGTGTATCACAGACCATAGCATAATTTTCTAGGATTTCCAGTCACTCGAGGAGATTCTGGCCAGGTTCATTACTATCGGCATATATTTAATCAGAATCAGAAAAAAATCATCTGCGGAAAAAAAGAACTGGGGGTCACCGAGCATCAAGCAATAGCATTTGCACACCAAGTTAAAGCAAAGGCCATCAACTCTATATTTCTTAAGAATACTATCTACATGTATCTTGCATTTAGCAATGATTTTTTTTATTATTATTATGAAAAATTCAAATATTCAGCCTTCTTCAACCTCTTTATGGTGGTATATTCAAATGGACCCTTCTGGATGACACTGCAGCGCTTCATCTTCAGAGGAACTGTCTTCGTCAGTTTCTGGACTCTCTGATACTCCGTGGTAAGCTCTCTTCTTGCGCTTCAGTTCATTGCACCTGGCAAATAGTTGTCGGGTTTCTGTTCCATGACCTGCAAAAAAAAATTACAGTAAATAATCCAGGAATGACTTTCACTTCATTTTCTGGTTTTACATGTAACTCCAGAAGAAAATTTTTGTTATGAAATGACATCAGTTTGAATGATCCAGTTTGATGTTGTTGAAAAAATGTGCATGTGAGAATGCCTTTGGTTTTGCTAGTTGATTTTGTCATGTGAAAGTAGAACAAATGTTGTTCTGAAAGGGAAGTCATTCCAGAATCATGTGAACATCCCTTATTTAATAAAAACTTAAATGATTTGCATGCTTAAGGTATAAGTGTATCCTCTGTGTTTTAATTGTTACAGAGGTTTGTTTGCTGCTGTCCAATCAATTAGATGGATTTCCCATGCCAATTCCGTTC